>JAKOOJ010000015.1:9020485-9197985 GCA_022577455.1 Arizona elegans | reverse complement strand
AACCGGTTGTTAACTTTCTGAGCAATTTGGCAAATTGGTTGTTGGAAGAAATCAATAAGGCAGAGAACTGGTTGTTAAATTACTTGAATCCTACCACTGGGGAGGGAGATAGAATGGATGAAGGAGAAGGGGGAAATTGCTCATGACATCACTAAACAATCCTCTTCCCAGCCTTTTCCAGCTTCTTCAGTCCCCAAATCAGGCATGGCAGGGGAAGGATACTGCAAAATCTCCATTCCCACCCCACTCCAGGGGAAGGATACTGCAAAATCCTCATGCCCTCCTCACTCCTGGGGGAAGGATACTGCAAAATCCCCATTCCCACCTCACTCTGGAGCCAGCCAGAGGTGGTATTTGCCGGTTCTCCAAACTACTCAAAATTTCCGCTACCGGTTCTCCAGAACCTGTCAGAACCTGCTGAATAGCACCCCTGGACTAAACTAAACTAAAAATGAAGAAAGCCACATGAAATCTTTTTTACAATGATCTCTTTTCCATTCTCGAGAGAAAGAAAAATCCACCCATACTAGGAATGGTTACAAACAACAATCCTCAAAAGGTTTGTTGACCTCAAACAGCCATTCTGCCTTCTAGAAGGTGTGGACCACAGTTCGTATCAATTCCAGCTCCATTATCAATGTTGCCGCCATTTTGAAACTTAAATCAAATCTGAATGGAGAGCCACCTAGGACCCATCATACAGGCCCCAGAGAGATAAATAAAATAAAGATGAATAATTGGACAAGGTTTCAGTTCTTGTGGCTCACTGCTGGCTATTTTATGGCTCATGGCATGCTATAATTCAGAATCCATGTGAACTTCTACAAAATGTATTTATGCTGTTTTTTCCGCCCAAATTCTCTGAGATGATGAGCAATTTTCAAATAATTATAATGAAAACTTTTTTAAAAATTTAAAAGGGGAGACAATTCAAAAGCAATTTACGCTGAATTGAAACTAATTCGCAGGTGGTGGATATAAAAAGTGAACTAAATGTGCTTTGCAAATCATGCAGACTGTAAATATCCTTTTCAGATTCTTTATACTTTTAAAATATTGAGCGAGAACAAGATAGAATAAGATTAATGTCTCACCGGAAGACACTGTTCCGATTTGAAAGTTTAGCTGGTACTTTGATTGCAAAACTGCTGAAATATTTTTTAAGAAAACATGGAAGCAACATGGAAATGTTTTAATTAAAATAAAAATAGGGTGATGAAGATGATGGAGCTTGCTGAGACTGTTAAATTTACTTCTTCGACCAGAGAAAAAATAAATTTATATTTGAGGTGGGGACGGAAAACCCCTGACAGACTTTTTGCATGAATTGGGGAAAAATACATTTCTAGTCTTGATGATTAGGAGAAAAAAAAAAGAATAATAAAAAGTGAGCTCTTTTTTAGAAATCATATAGCGAGAAATAATCTTGCAAACATACTTATATTTGCTGCAAAATAAATCCAAACCTGTTTCTTTCATTTTTTTTATCCTTTCTCACAACACTCTTTTTTCTTTTCCTTCTCTCTTTCTTTCTCTGTTCTCTCTATTTCACATTGGTTTGTGTTAGTTTTTATCTCTTTTAGTAACGTTTATTTAAAGGAAACCAGGACGTTACACCAAAAATGACATTCCTGACACCAGTTGTGGAAGCGAAGCAATTCAATCGATCAGAATAGAGCTGGAAAGGTCCTTAGAGGTCTTCTAGTCCAACCCCCTGCCCAAGCAGGAGACTCTAGACCATGTTAGACAAGTGGCTGTCCAGTCTCTTCTTAAAAGCCTCCAATGATGGAGCAACCACAACTTCTGAAGGCAACTTCTGTTCCACTGGTTAATTGTCCTCACTGTTAGGAAGTTTCTCCTTAATTCTAGGACACTTCTCTCCTTAATTAGTTCCCATCCATTGTTTCTTGTCTTGCCTTCTGGAACTTTGACCCCCTCTTCTTTGTGGCAGCCCCTCAAATATGGAATACTGTTATCATGTCACCCCATTCCTTCTTTTCTCTAGACTTAAAGGTAAAGGTTCCCTTAGCACATACTGTATGTGCTAGTCATTCCCGACTCTAGGGGGCGGTGCTCATCTCCATTTCAAAGCCGAAGAGCCAGCGCTGTCCGAAGACGTCTCTGTGGTCATGTGGCCGGCATGACTGAATGCCAAAGGCGTACGGAACGCTGTTACCTTCCCACCAAAGGGAAGATCCCTATTTTTCTACTTGCATTTTTTATGTGCTTTCGAACTGCTAGGTTGGCAGAAGTTGGGACAAGTAACGGGAGCTCACCCCGTTACGCGGCACTAGGGATTCGAACTGCTGAACTGCCAACTTTTTGATCGACAAACTCAGCGTCTTAACCACTGAGCCACCATGTGTACCCATATACGACTATACAACTACCCATACCCAATTCCTGCAACCATTCTTCATAAGTCTCCAGGCCTTTAATCACCTTAGTTGCTCTACATCTTCTCAGTTGCTCTTCATCTTCAACTCCATCAGGACTCAAGGAGACGTGGTGCCAAGTGGGATGGGCAAAGAGACTTCTAGGCTCAGCAGGTTCTAAGGCTCAGGGTGAGGCTGGCTCATGCCGATACTTCATCTAAGACATCCACATTTCTGGAGCAAGGAGAGCTGGGAATCACAGTTGGTCAGGTGCCATTCTCTTTGTGTAAACGTGTGACTAAGAGCCCTCACTTGGTTTCTTCTAAGAACACAAATCAAAGGATGGAGTTAAGGTACATTCTTAGGCAAGTTTCAGCTTATTAGACTCTTTGATCTTTAAAGGCTGGTGCTGAGAATAATATATACATTTTTTTCCCCTCGTTAAGAGATGGTCTGCCAAGACATTTCTCAGCCCTTTGAGCAGGAGATCTCTCATTCCTGGGGATTGTTTCTTCTGGAACAAATCAAGATGCATTCATGATGTGTGTTGGGCACCGCACAGCTTAATTGTTTAAAATTAATTTCAACTTATTAATGTTTTTTAGAACTGAACCTCAGGGAAAGGTAAACTACGGTAAATAAAAACAGGAAAACAACAATAACATAGAGGAAAGCACAGCCTAATGTTACCATGATCCCAAAACCTGGTTAGAAAGTCTTCACTTGGATATCTGGATGGACTTTCAGTGGATGCCAGTAAGGGTGATCCTTAATTTTAAAAATAGCATTATCAATGGTCCCACCGGAAGTTGGCAAATGGGTCATTTTCGACCTCTGGAGGACCTCCGGAGGGTGGGGAAGGCCATTTTCACCCTCCCCAGACTCCTAGAGAGGCTCTGGAGGCTGGGGACAGCAAAAAAATGGGCCTTCCGGTCCTACCAGAAGTTCGCAAGTGGGCCATTTCTGCCCTCCGGGGTGGGTGGGGAAGGCCATTTTCACCCTCCCTAGACTCCTAGAAAGGCTCTGGAGCCAGGTGAGAGAGAAAAATGGGCCTACAGGGCCATCATATGCCAGGAACGTGGGGAGCGTGGGGGGTGTTGTGCGCGCATGCATGGGGGCGTGGCACATAGAATTATGGGTGTGGGCAGGTGCGCGCATGACTCCCCCCGCCTCCCCTCCTGGCATGTGATGGCAAAAAGGTTAGCCATCACTGCTCTAGAAAATCTTAATACCTGGGCAGAGATATCTAGAGAAATGTGTTGTGCCAAATATCCATATACTTTCAATTCTAAAGTTTCTTTGAATGAATAAGGAGCAATCAACTTTCACTTGTCTTTCACACACAGCCTTTCCAGCTAATATGTAATCTCCTTTTGGGAGTATATTATTATCTTGTCAGGCACAAGCAACCAGATCTACTGTACATGTGAAGGATTCAAATTGCCTACTCTATTGGGTTGTACCTATAGTACAAGAATCTACCGAGACTGATTGCCTTCTCATGGGAAACAAATAGATCAGGTCCCATGGAACTTAGGAGGGGTCAGCCCCTTTTATACCTCTTGTGGCTGCACAAAGACTCCAGGCTAAATCCATGCTTGATTCCCTTCTCATCTGACTGGGGATTTGCATTTCAGAGCATATTTTGGTATTATTATTATTATGAAATTGCCTTCATTACTATATTGGGAAAATTTGTGGGAAGAAAATTATAAACTAACAATGTCAGCAACATATAAAGAAAACTTATATCAAATGTTTTATAGTTGGCATTTACAACCAGCAAGATTGGCGAAAATGTTCCCAAATAGATCACCGGAATGCTGGAAATGCAAGCACAAGCAAGGTACATATTTTCATATGTGGTGGACATGTCCAGCAGCCAGGAAATATTGGACTAAAATAAGAAGATGGTTAGAGGAAATTACAAACAACAAATTGAGTTAAAACCAGAATTATTTTTATTAGGAGTAGTAAGAGGAAATTATTGTAAGAAAATTCAATATATTATACTGCACATAATAATTGTGGCTAGAATCATTTATGTGCAAAACTGGAAAAACGTTAGCACTCCCTCTGATGGAAGGGTGATTAAAAAGGTGCTAGAATGTGCTGAGATGGACAGGCTAACAATGGAAATAAAAGAAAAAGGAGAAATTGAATATGATTTGATCTGGGACACATGGTATAATTGGTTAGGGAATAGAAGTAAAGAATAAGAACATAAAGATAAGAGGTATTTTTAAGTTAAAAGGTAATATATATAGTTACGAATAATGATACAATATATTGAACAGATGTATTTAAATGGTAAGAAAGAACAATGAAAATAACTGATATGTACTTATGAGTGATACTAGTACTGGAGCGCTGTAAAGATTGAAAATGTGATATAAAATGAAGAAAACTGTTCAATAATAAAAAAAAAAGAAATTGCATTCATATTTTGCCTTTTTCTAAGGGGCTTGTAAGCCACCCAGAGTCGCTGAACAATGAGAAGGTAAATTTAATAATAAATGAATAAAATACCTTGCATTGTTTTACCATCTTGCTACAATCAAATGAAATAGATTGGACTAATCCACTTTCAGATTACAAAATTTGTATTTGTTTATCAAAATATAAGCTACAGAAATACAAAAATAAAAATAAAAAATGAGAATAGTGGGAAGAAAGGGGAGAAGAGAAAGGAAAGAGAGAAAAGTGTAGGGGAAAAAACATTGACTTCTAACTCTTTTTGTGGCCAATAGAATAAGATAGCAACGTACAACCTCAACTTTTTACTTTTACATAATATTATATATTAGCCATTTCTATAACAACACACCTATCTAATCAGCAAAACCCAAAATCCAAGTTTCATTCTTTTGCTCAACCTCAAGCACAAAGTCCAGAATCGGTTTCCCAATAGAAACAATGGCCATATATGTCAAAATTGAACAGCCCTCTCTCAACAAAGGAGGAAGGATGCGGCACCATCTATCTCCAATCTACAACACAGTCCTTTCAACAGTTCCAGGAAGGTTCCATACCCATTTGCACCACTCAGGTGACCCTGAGGACACAGATAAACCTCCAAGTGGCCTCAACGACTCTCTAAAACGGATGCAAATGACCAGCTGTCTGCAAGGTGTATAAATCCTTCCATTCCCCACCATCCAGTCAGAGCTGAAGAAGCTTCTTGGATGAGAAGCGAAATGTCTTCAAAGAAAACCCAGAAAGTCCAGGTGCCGCTTGAAAAAAATGCCTTTGGGACAACGGTGACCTGGATGACTGAGAATCTCCACAAACAACAGAAACAAAAGTTCCCAGCGCTGCTGGCTGGGGGATTCTGGGAGTTGAAGTCCACCCATCTTCAAGCTTCCAAGTTTGAGAAACACTGGATTAAAAGGAGCCATCAGAAATGATGGCAGCATTTCCTAGAGGGCCTTTCCTTTCTTTCATCAGTCTGGAACGTAAAACTGTTTTCCTTCTCTGGCACGGTCACAGGAATAAGCCACTAGTATTTCTTAATCTATCCGATAAGAAGGAAGCTCCTCGCGGTGAGTATTGTAGAGATGCAGCCACTGCATTCTTGAAGCTTGTTGAAACTAATGGAGGCATCAGAATGAGGCTTGGGATAACCTCAGCACCTTTGCTACTTACTCAAGACATGAGTCCTTCAGCCTAACATTTGCCCATCCCTGCGTTTACAGCAGAAATGGCCCATTTGCTTGAGCTGACAAGGTCTACAATTCATGGTTGTAGGAAACAGCTGAGGAGTAGAATGGACCAAAACTTGAATAGATAGTCATGTTTCATGCTTAAGTGTTTAATATTTCCTTCCTTCCTTCTCCCTTCTTCCTTTTCCTTCCTTTCTTCCTCCTTCCTTCCTCCCTCTTTTTCCTTCCTTCCTTCCTTCTCCCTCCCTCCTTCTATTAATTCCTTCCTTTCCTTTCTTTTTTCTTTTCCCTCCCTCCTTCCTTTTCCTTCCTTCCTCCCTCTCTCTTCCCTTTTCCTTCCTTCCTCCCCTTCCTTCCCTTCCTTTCCCAACTCCTTCCTTCCTTCCTTCCTTCCTTCCTCCCTCCCTCCCTCCCTTCCTTTCTTCTCCCTCCTTCCTTTTCTTTCCTTTTCTTCCTTCCTTCCTTCCTTCCTTCCTTCCCTCCCTCCCTCTCTCCCTCCCTCCCATTCAAGGCAGGGGAGGTCAAATTATTTACAGTGGATATGTCAGTTGGTTTTTGCTTCAAGTTTTCAGAAAAACACACTGCAGATCTTTAACAAGAATGGAGAAGGGATGTTCTAGGGGCTAGAAAGGCAGAGGGTTTCATATTGCTAAAACCTGCCCTGGAAGGTGTATTGGTTAAGTTTTAATCTCTGTGCTAATTTTTGCTTCTTCCCGACAGTATTCTGCTTTAATTAGCTTTTCCCAGATCTCATTTTGTCTGGCTGGTGGTCTGATAGTTAAGCAAGATGCTCTGCATTTGCCAAGAGCTAGGATTTTTCTTGGCTGCTCAGCATGAAGGAAAGGGCTACAGGGTGTGTTTAATGAAAAAACGAGGGCTAGCTGAGAGAACAGCAAGATAAACATCTGTGTGGAACAAACAACTGTGGGATCAAAAGAAAAAGCAAATCCAAATGTGAGAAAACATCCCAATAGTTGGTATGGTCGCTGAGCTACAGTTCACAAAATTTTGCTATCCCCTTTTAAAATTAAATAAATCACCTTAATTTTTTTTTTGGGGGGGGCGTAATTTATCAGCTTCCTTTGTGGCTTGGGTGTTAACTTCCGTTCTTTTATAAAAGTCTTATAAAACTTGTAAAAAGTGAGGGGCAGTTTGGTCGAGTGGTTAAGACACCTAGTTTACTTTTGTAGACAGTAAACAGGTTTTTTTTTTTTTTTGCTTTAATTTATATGCCGCCCTTCTCCAGAGACTCAGGGCGGCTTACAGTGCGTTAAGCAATAGCCTTCATACTTTTGTATATTTATATTTGTATATTTATACAAAGTCAGTTTATTGCCCCCACAATCTGGGTCCTCATTTTACCTACCTTTGAAAGGATGGAAGGCTGAGTCAACCTTCAGCCTGGTGAGATTTGAACTTGCAGTAATTGCAAGCAGCAGATGTTAATAACAGTGCTTTAGTCCACTGTACTTACAGGCTCTTCCAAACAGTAACCGAGTTGGAAGGGACCTTGGAGGTCATCCAGTCAAACCCCCTGCTCACGCAGGAGACCTGTACTAGGGACTCGAACCGCCGAACTGCCAACCTTTCTGATCGACAAGCTCAGTTAGAAACCAGCAGAACATGAGTTTGGGTTCCTGCTCATAGATAGGAAGCCAGCTGTGATCTTAGGGCCGGTCGTTCTCTCTCAGCCCTAGGAAGAAAGGAATGGCAAACAACTTTTGAAATTTTGTCAATAAAACTTCAGGGACTTGTCCAGGCAGCTGCCAGGCGTCATCTCCCCACCCCCACCACACTTTTATAAAGCAATTCACTTCTCAAAAGCTGCATATGAAAGTATATGAACGTGTCATATATACTGTAGTTCACAGTGCATTTCTTAAAAGTAGAACAAAATTCCTTAATTTTAACTCTCAGAACTAAAACACAGATGTCCTCAGTCACAAAAACTGTCTACCGTCTAGGTTTGTTTAAGCTGATGTCCTCCTGCGTATAACAACTTTCAAACTAGCATTTGCTTAATCTTCTAAATGAAGAATATACAAGCTGGCCAACACCACACACACACAAAAAGTCACAATCACTTGACGAGGGCGAAAAAGCAATATCCATAATGGGAAGTTATGTTTTGAATAGAACACCGACCATGTTCCTAAGAGTGAATTAAAAATGGGGAGGATGCACAACCTGTTTAATGCAACCTAATTTTTACAGTTGGAAACAATAATGTGTGTAAGCAAGAACGAAAAGTGTCTGAAAAGTAGGGAAACAGTGCCCTCTGCTGGAAATTTTCTTTGTTTTTCAAAAGATCCTTTCTAGATCATTTTTGAAAATGGTACTGAGTAGAATAGAATAGAATAGAATAGAATAGAATAGAATAGAATAGAATAGAATAGAATAGAATAGAATAGAAATACCCTGTTTCCCCGAAAATAAGACATACCTTGATAATAAGCCCAATCAGGCTTTTGAGCACATGTGCTAAAATAAGCCTCCCCCGCAAAAATAAGCCCTCCCCAAAAATATTTAAATGCAGAGCTGGAAATCAGGTAAGATGGCAAGAGGAGCCCCATCTTCTTCCACGCGCCCCAAAATAATAAGACCTCCCCGAAAATAAGGCCAAGCGCTTATTTCGGGGTTCAAAAAAATATAAGACAGGGTCTTATTTTCCGGGAAACACGGTAGAATAGAATAGAATAGAATAGAATGGAATGGAATGGAATGGAATGGAATGGAATGGAATGGAATGGAATGGAATGGAATGGAATGGAATAGAATTCTTTATTGGCCAAGTGTGATTGGACAGATAAGGAATTTGTCTTTGCCATTCATTTCTTACCAATAACATATCTCCTAAGAATTCCTAAGCATCCTATTCTGAGGAGATATGTTTACAACTGAAGTTTTGGCAGCGCCTGAATTCACAGGATTCAAAATTTAAAGAGACCTCTTTTAAAGATTTCCCAGCAGGGGTCGCTATGAAGCAATAGTGGTTTGATTTCAAATAGAAACCCAAATTCAAAGCTTGTGATGGGAAAGAGAGGAAATAAATTTGAAGAGAGTTGCGAGAAAGTGCAGTTGAAGGGATTGCTTGCTACCAAGGATATTCTGATCACGCCTCCCCCCTCCCCAGAGGCTTTATTTGAAAAAAGTTTGGAAAATTAGACCATCTGATGCTTAATCCAAATCCAAAGCACCCAAAGGTCAGACAAGGAATAATGGATGGAAACTGATCAAGGAGAGATTCAACATGGAAATAAGGAAACATTTTCTGACAATGAGAGCAATCATCCCATGGAACAGAAGTTGCCTTCAGAAGTTGTAGGAGCTTCATCACTGGAAGCTTTCAAGAAGAGCCTGGGCTGCCATCTGTCAGCAATGGTGTAGGGTCTCCTGCTTGGTTGTGTGTGTGTGTGTGTGGGGGTAGACTAGATGACCTACAAAGGTCCCTTCCAACTCTGTTAATCTGTTACAAAATCAGATGCTTCTCTCACCAGGTTTAGGAAACCTGTTACTTCCACTCAGGGGTGAGCTTCAAAAATTTTAGCAAAGAGCTCTCTGCCCAGTTACTGGGTGGGTGTGGCAATGGTGAGCGTGGCCTAGTCAGCCTCCTGCACCATGGCGGGGGGGCTTTTTACCCTCCCCAGGCTCCAGAGGCTTATTTTGAGCCTCCGGGAGGGTGAAAACGGCCTCCCCAGGCTCCGGAGGCCCTCTGGAGGCTGGAAACGGGCCCAAACCTCTGGTAGGCCTGTTTTTCGCACTCCCTGAGCCTCCATGAGTGCCCAGCACTTAACTGCATCCAAAACGGGCCATGTGGGGACACCTGGGAGGGGAGGAGAGGGGTGGGAGGAGCCAGCCAGGAATGGGATTTGGGGGTTCTCTGACCTGCACAGAATCTTAGCTAGAGGTTCTCCAAAACCCCTGCAAACCCCCAGCAGCCCACCCCTGTTCCCACTTGGCTCCAAAGCCAACATTTTTGGGGGTTGCCAGGGTATGAGAAACGGTGTTCCATGAAGTCTTGTTGAATTGCATGATGGGAATGCTCTCTCTCCCAGCTGTCATAGACCTGCCTGTCAGGACAAAGGATGGATGGTCTCCAGTGAATGCGGCAGCTATTCAGTTGTACTTTTCATCTTCATCTTTTGGCATGCAGTCTCCACGCCTTATCACCCACTCCTGGCCGTGGCTACACAACCATTCATTTCCTCGCTGCTTTTTGAAAGAGGCTTCTTATCACCATGGAGCTGACATCTCCCTTGCATTAATGAGCTTCCCCCTGGTCCAGATGCAATGCTCATTTGAGCCACGGTTGGCTGATGAAGAGCCTGAGAGTCTGGAAGCCAATATTTGGATCTGGGGACCTTAACTCCTAAAAGTATTTGGGGGATCTCAACTCTTCTGTCCCCGTCTCACATACGCACATAAACAGACAGCCAGGGGTTAAATAAAACTGGCAGACAACAAATTCTTTCGATAAGAGGATTGGCAGCAACCCAGTAGCTGCTTGCCAAGAACTTTACTCATAAAGGGAGGGGTTGTTCCTCCGTCAGATAAACCCAAACAAGATACACACAGTTCAAAAATTGTCAAGTCCAGTCCGTATTAAATCCAAGGCAGATAACGTTGTTTGCAAAGATACAATGTGACTCGCTAGTAGTTTAGTTTTGTCCGTCACAGAGTCTGAATGGCCACCTCACCCCCTTTTATCCCCTGTAGGGTGTGGTCCAGTGACAGCTTAATCTCTGGCACGCCTCCTTTTCTGCTGCGTGCGCTTGTCTCTCCGATGCTAGCGTGGATCCAGCCAAGACTTATCTCCTTCACTGTCCGACTGCGAGGAGATACCTGGCTCCTGGCCAATCTCTTCTCCTTCAGGAGACACCCGAGGCATTGCCAGAGAGGAGGGTCCTGGAGAGGGAGGCCTGGCCAACTCCTCTCCTTCATGTTCGGAGCCTTCTCCCTCCGATAAGTCGGCCTCTGAGGTCGGAGTCACAACATCAACCTGGGAAAAATGTGAATTGGGTCCAGGTTCTCTGCCTTCTTCTGAAAGTGGTTCCCATAGTTCCATTCTTGGCTGCTTGTCTAGACTGTAGACCAAGGCTCTCTAAACTTGGCAACTTTCAGACTTGTGGACTCAGCTCCCAGAATTCCCCAGTGGAAGTCCACAAAAGATTTAATTTGACTGAGTTTGGACACTCCTGGTCTAGAAGCATGGATGAAAATGGCTAAGAAGCTGGTTTTAGGTGACCAACTCTCTAATCGAAGAGCTGTTCGAGAGTGCAATAGATGTTCTTAGAAGACAACAGGGTCCTTTTCATTGAAGGCCTCCAATTAGAAGTTGAAGATCTTGTGAACTTGTGTTGAACAAGAGATTGGACTAAACGTCCTTCTCCTCCAAGCGTCCCATTCGTGGATTTGATTCAATGCCAGGGCTTAAACATTGCACTAAGCCACAACATGGTCTGGATGGTTTGGAGTTGGCTTGTTGTATGAATCCAGTCCTGATGTTTTGTAAATTGTAGTTTTAGAACTGTGTGTATGAACCCAGCCAATTGTGGCTTATTAGTTACAAGAATGAGAGTTTAAATCAGGATACCTTTCCTCCTTAATCATCCAGCATTTGCATCCGTGGCTTGCAAAGTAAATTTTCAATAGGTGTTTTTCATTTTCACTTTAAATCAGCAGTTGTATCCAGTTTAATAGGGTACTATTGTATCCCATAATAGCTATCACTTGTCAGAATGCAAGCCTAATATACTTGCAAGGTAAGGTGAAACATAAATCTGAGTATAACCATATATAAATATACATATCTAAATATACCGTTTCCCCCAAAATAAGACATCCCCTGATAATTTATTTTATTTATTTATTTTATTAAATTTTTATACTGCCCTTCTCCTACTGGACTCCTACTGGTGCACAGCCTAGAATAAAAAACATCCCAATACAAAATTTAAAATTTTAAAAGAATTAAACAAATTTTGGCCTAAAATTTAAAACCTCCCCACTAAAATCCATTTACAATTAAAAATATCTAAAGGGTGGGGGGTTATGCCAGCCCAGCTTGATGAAATAGAAAAGTTTTGAGGGCATGGCGAAAAGCACGGAGATCTGGTATCCTACGTATCTCCGGGGCATGTCATTCCAAAGGGCAGGGGCTCCCACAGAGAAGGCCCTCACCCTGGGGGTCACCAGCCGACATTGCCTGGCTGACGGCACCCTGAGGAGTCCCTCTCTGTGGGAGCGAACTGGCTGGTGGGAGGCTATCGGCGGCAGAAGGCGGTCCCGTAAGTACCCAGGCCCTATGCCATGGAGTGCTTTAAAGGTGGTAACCAACACCTTGAAGCGCACCCGGAAGACCACCGGAAGCCAATGCAGCTCGCGCAGGAGGGGTATCACATGGGAGCGCCCCATCGCTCCCATAATCCCCCACGCAGCCGCATTCTGCACCAGTTGGAGCCTCCGGGTGCTCCTCAAGGGGAGCCCCATGTAGAGAGCATTGCAGTAGTCCAGGCAGGAAGTGACGAGTGCCTGAGTGACTGTGCGTAAGGAGTCCCGATCCAGAAAGGGACGCAACTGGCGAATCAGGCGAACCTGATGAAAAGCCCCCCTGGCCTCGACCGTCATCTGCTCTTCTAAAGACAGACGTGCATCCAGGAGGACGCCCATAATAAGCCCAATCGGGTTTTTGAGCACATAGCAATAAGGCCAAGTGCTTATTTCAGGGTTCAAAAAAAATATAAGACAGGGTCTTATTTTGGGGAAAACACGGTATGTATATTAATATGAGTGTGGGGAGGTGAAGCAATAGAACGCAAATCATGCCATTGCACAAAGTTATCAGTTGCAATGAATGCAAGTTACATCACATTGGTATCATTAGTGTGATGATGTCACAAGGCAAATAACATCATCACAAGCTTCTTAGGGACATGATATATATTTGCATTAGCCACCTGGTGGTACCTTAGTGGCTTGGACAGATTTGTCTGGAATGATGTAGGATCTCCTGCTTGGACAGGGGGATGGACTAGAAGACCTCCTGTCAGGTTTCAAGGTCGTTTCAAATAAACTGCATTTCAAACAAAGTCTTTGTTGAAAAACTCCCATTTATTAAGCACGACATTCTAACTCCGACTCCATCATAGCCAACACTGACTTCCTGGCCCCAAACCCTCCCTTTCCTTTCCCCACTCCTCTGCACTCATTGGCCATCTTCCAAGTCACTCTACCCCTAATCTACTGCTCCAGCTCAAAGGAATTTTCCCCCCTCCCATCCCATCTCCTAGAGGATATTATCTCCAGGGAAAATAAGTAGGTGAAAAGTCAAACGTCCCTTTCCAGACGCCTCCTCTTCTCCTTCTTATGTCAGCACTAGAATAAATGCAGCTTGAAGTTCTGACATCTCCAAGGTCTCTTTCAACCTTGTTATTCTATGTTCTGTATTAATAGATTTGGTGCTATTGTTTTTTACTTATTTAAACTTATATACCGCTTCATACCATTAAGAGTGCGGTACTGCAGGCTATTTCTGCTGACTGCCAGCTACCTGCAATTTGGCAGTTCGAATCTCACCAGGCACAAGGTTGACTCAGCCTTCCATCCTTCCGAGGTGGGTAAAATGAGGACCCAGATTATTTGAGGTAATTCACTGACTCTGTAAATTGCTTAGAGAGGGTTGTAAAACACTGTGAAGCAGAATATATGAAGTTTAGTTTTAAATAATAATAATAATAATAATAATAATAATAATAATAATAATAATAATAATAATAATAATAATATGGTTCATTGACATTGCAATACCTGGTGACGCAAGGATTGAAGATAAACAGCAAGAAAAAATCACAAAGTACCGGGACTTGCAAACTGAAGTTGAGCGACTGTGGAAAAAGAAATTGTGTGTTGTCCCGATTATAACTGGAGCCCTTGGAGCAATACCCAAAGGGCTATCCCGCTATTTAGAAATTCTAAATTTGCTGGACTTGAACATTTTGGCTCTACAAAAAACCACCTTAATCGGAACAGCCTACATCCTCCGATGATACCTTAACAGTTCCTAGGTCCTTGGTTAGGACTCGAGCTGCTGAGCTATTAACCAGCCTCAAAGACTGTGAATCTCACTAAAGATTAAATAATAATAATAATAATAATAATAATAATAATAATAATAATAATAGAAAATGAGGAGGTGAAGATCTTGTGGGACTTTTGAATACAGACGGATCATCACTTGGAACACAACACACCAGATATCACGGTTGTCGAAAACCGAAATGTACAATTTATTGACATCGCGGTACCAGGAGATGCCAGAGTCGAAGAAAAAGAAATGAAATATCGCGACCTGGCCATTGAAACTACACGGCTATGGATGAAACCTGTAACAGTGATACCCATTGTCATCAGGGCACTTGGTATCATGTCCAAGAATTTTATACGATACATCAACAAATTACAGCTTTCTGCAATAACACCAGCGGAACTGCAAAAAACTGCGCTACTTGGAACATCGAACATATTAAGAAGGTACTTGGCTGATATGTAGGATGCTGGCAGCAATCCATATCATATCAACTATTAGCACCAGTCAGTGGTATTTGTGATGAATTTTTGAATGTTCAGTTGACTGAGGTTCATGTTTAATGAATAAAGTAAATAATAATACTTTATTGTCATTGTACATTATTACACAGTATACCCATACAACGAAATTCACTTAACACCCAAAGACCAGGTCCAACACACATAACAATCCCCAAACACACTCCCACCCACAATTCCCCACCCCAACACCCAAACATCCACACAACAGACCAAGTAATATGGTTGCTTGAACCTGGATGCTCGGCTATCCCTAGAAGACCATCTAATGGCTGTGACCAGGGGGGGCTTTGCACAGGTTCACCTGGTGCGTCAGTTGCGCCCTTTCCTGGACCGAGATGACCTTTGCACAGTCACTCATGCCCTGGTTACTTCCCGCTTGGATTACTGCAATTCCCTCTACATAGGCCTGCCCCTGAGATGCACCCGGAGACTCCAGCTGATCCAGAATGCAGCCGCACGGGTTGTTATGGGAGCCCCTCGTTACTCCCATAAAACATCCCTCCTGCATGAGCTGCACTGGTTACCAGTGGTTCTCCGGGTCCGCTTCAAGGTGCTAGTCCTCACCTATAAGGCCCTTCATGATTTAGGTCCGGGATATTTGCATGACCTTCTCCTGCCTGCCTCTCACCGTCCTGTTTGCTCACATAGGGCCGCTCTCCTCAGTGTTCCGACGGCGAGACAATGTCACCTTGCTGTGCCCAGGGGTAGGGCGTTCTCTGTGGGTGCTCCCACCCTCTGGAATGAATTACCTACTGAGCTCCGGACAGCTCCTGATCTCTGCTCCTTCCATCGGGACTTGAAGACTTGGCTTTTCAAACAAATAGGCTGAGACTGATTCCGGGCTTTATTATTTACTACTAATTAATTATTTGGATTAAATTATGATTTTATTGTACTTTTTTCTTAACTTGTCCTTTGGGAGAATGGAGGCATATAAATCCATATAATAAAATAAATAAGTAATACATCTACTGGCCATCACCCACTGTCCTATGTGATGGATAATTATATTTTATGAATATAATCTGCGGATACTTCCATCTCTTGTATATGGAGTTAGCCATTTTATTGGGAGGCAGCATTGAAGGGAAGAGAGGTTAGAAAACTATGGGGAAAAATATCACTGAAGCTTGTTTTTAATTGGGGATGTTCAACCTTTTAAGTCCAGATGTAGTTCATCAAGCCTCCTCAATCATTGAATTCTAATTTTTAATGAAGTAGACCAGATGAGAGATGTTTAAACATTGCAGAACGAATCATACGATCTACAGTTAATGTTTTTCATGTATTTCAATTAACCGAATCAATTTCCTTTTCTTTTTGTACAGATCTCAAACCGATTTTGGTGATGGGAGTGTATCATCCAAGCTCTCAGCCCAGGGGAAAGTTTCAGCCTCCGTATCTTCTCCCCTGTTCAACAAGGGAATGTTCACAACTGATTGTAAAATGGGAACGGCAATGGTTTCATTTCTTCCATCATGATAAAAACACAAAAAGTCCTGATGTTTTGAGCATGTGATGGATGCATAGTTCTCTCCATACATTTTGCCCATTAAGCATCTCCTGCCAATTGGTTTTCTCTTGCAAAGGTAATTTTCCACTGGGGGGAAAAGTGTCCATCCTTGAAAGAAAAGACCATCCTCCAAAATGGGCAACCTACAGCCACCATTTTGAAGAACACAACAGAAAAGAGCCACAGTGGCACAGTGGTTGGAGTGCAGTACTGCAGGCTACTTCTGCTGACTGCTGGCTGCCTGCAATTTGGCAGTTTGAATCTGACCAGGCTCAAGGTTGATTCAGCCTTCCATCCTTCAGAGGTTGGTAAAATGAGGAACCAGATTATTTGGGGCAATTAGCTGATTCTGTAAACCGCTTACAGAGGGAGGTTTACAGAAGCACTCTGAAGTGGTATATAGGTCTAACGGCTATTGCTAGTACTATTGTCCTTTCCTTCCTTCCTTCCTTCCTTCCTTCCTTCCTTCCTTCCTTCCTTCCTTCCTTCCTTCCTTCCTTCCTTCCTCCCTCCCTCCCTCCCTCCCTCCCTCCCTCCCCTCCTCTTTCCTTTCCTTCCCTCCCAGTGGTTAGAATGCAGTATTGCAGGATAATTCTGCCCACTGCCAAGAGCTCAATCTTAACCGGCTCAAGGTTGACTCAGCCTTCCATCCTTCCGAGGTGGGTAAAATGAGGACCCAGATTGTTGGGGCAATAGGCTGACTCTGTAAACCTCTTAGAGAGGGCTGTAAAAGAACCGTGAAGCGGTATATAAGTTTTAAGTGCTATTGGTATCTTGGCTTCTCTGAGTTCAAAGCAGTTACAAAATTCAGATCAACCTAACGGAAGCCACATTCCATCCAGAGCTCCCATCGCTTGGCTGTAAAAGTTGGGGGCGACTTTCTCATTTGATTGAGGAGCTTTACAAAACGAGGGTTGAGAAGGGAGATCTACATGAGTAAAAGAAATCTTGATGAAGGAAAGCCTCGGAAGCCGAGATGAAAACGAAGAAGACCCCAAGCTGGTAAATCATCTTGATATTTACATTAATGCTGAAAGGACGTTTCTGCATCTCTTGGGGTGGCTTTCTCCCTTTCTCTTCTTTCTCCATTCTGCTGACTGAAGGAGAAGGTGACGGAGAACCCTTCCCATTTTTTGCTGCTGACACAAGAGAAGGGCTGCAAATGCGTTGGGGAGTTTTGATGCTGAGAAAGCAAGCTTCGGTGGAGAGAAGGAACGCAGCTGTCAGGATCCATCCTTTATTTTGGTTTCTAAATTATGACTTTGAAAGGGCTGCAGGCTTCAGCAAAAATCTTGGCCTGGGTCGAAGGAAGCTCCACACGGTTCAGTTTTAAATAGGCATCTACTCAACTGCATGGAAAGCCTGACTAATCTTAACAAGGCTGTTTAGGATACTGGAGGAACATTTGTTCTTGGATTTCCCCAAAGTTTTTGCAAAGACATTTTTCCTTCTGTTTCATTTTCAACTTAAGTCAAAATTCCTTCCTTTTTTCTTTTTCTTTTCTTGTTTTCTTGTTTTCCTTCCTTCCTTCCCTTTTTTTTCTCTCCTTTCCTTCCCTGTGTGCACACATGTGTATGCAGGGTGGGCTTCAAAAATTTTAGCAAACGGTTCTCTGCCCTGTTTGCTGCGTGAGCATGGCCATGGTTGGCGTGGCCTAGTCGGCCTCCTGCACCACAAGGGGAGGTGTTTTTGCCCTCCCCAGGCTCCGGAGGCTTTCCTCGAGCCTCCAGGAGGACGAAAACGGCCTCCCCAGGCTCTGGAGGCTTTCCTCGAGCCTCCAGGATGAAAATGGCCTCCCCAGGCTCCGGAGGCCCTCTGGAGGCTGGAAATTGGCCCGTTTCCGGCCTTCCCGAACTTCTGGTAGGCCTGTTTTTCGCCCTTCCCAAGCCTCCATGCACATCCTGCTGTCAGCATTCCAGAAACACCCCCCCCCCCCGCAGCTCCAATTAAAGACTCCGAAGCAAGCATTTTCAAAGTTCTATTTACTAGAATAGATAAACTGGCACATCTGGGAAAACCTGAATCTGAGAGGTCTGGGTTTTCCCTCAGTAAATCAAAACCCCCCAAAACCATCCCCTCACTCCTCAGTCAATCACATGCTCCAATCAACCGCTGTCCCATCTCGAGACATCACTCCGACCACTCCTTCTCCAGATGCAGGATCGGCCTGATCTTGACTGACAGGAAGAATGCTGTTATGTCTACGGACAACCTCCTCTACTAAATCCCCCCTCCGACTTTCCCACACAGGAGAAGGTGGCAGCGTGGAAGCTTCCGGTCTAATATGGCTTCCAACACTGACACCTGCACTTACCTGCATTCAAAACAGGCCACGTGGGGACTCCTGGGAGGGGAGGGGCGGAATGGGTGGGGTCAGCCAGGAGTGGGATTTGGGGGTTTTCTGAACTGCACAGAATCTCAGCTAGAGGTTTTCCCGAACCCGTGAACCCCCGCAGCCCACCCGTGTGTATGTATATGTATGCATATATGTGTATGTGTATATATGACATATGCATAGCCATGTATGATGTCTTGAGAAACTGCTTTTACAATAAGAGCAGAGTTGTAAAGAAAGCAGTAGGTAGGAAAATGGTTTTTCATACGACAAAGCCGGGAAATTGATATAATCCTTAAAAACTAAGGTAGCCTAGCTCTTGAGTTGTACTCTCTTGTTTTTTTTATCGCTGCCTCCCTTTGTAGTTATTATTGCCTCATTATACAGCCATTTGTACAATGCTTTGGCAGAGCTTCAGTATTGCATAAATTAAAGTCACTGCACCTAATTTTTGCCTACAGGTCGCTGATGAAAATGCCAGGAACATTTTCATTTGAATGTCAAAGTTTGTCAACCATTAAAACGGATTGATTTTTCATTACATAATTCAATAGGAGAGGCAATCTTCAGCTTGTACGCCACATTACACGGGGAGAGATAGCTGGGAAAGAAGAGAGAGAGAAAGAGGGGAGAAAATTTTTTCCTGCTTCTGCCTTTAAAAAAATATGATCTTCCTAGCACAGAGAAGCCACATGTTCCAAAGTTCATGGTGTACATGTATTGTTTTGTTTTATACGCCTGCGGCAGCTGTACTGCCACGATTCCATTTTCAGGCAAACAGACAGAAAAGAGGCTGCAACAATGTGCTTTAACAACTTTTTGATGGGCTTCAGAAATCAAGAGGCTAACTGAGGGTTGCTGGAAACGGCCGAGGAAGCAATCAGCATGTGTGTGTGCTTGGAATTGCACATGCGTGCATGAAGAGCGGTGGGCGTGCGAAGGGAGATGCCTGCTCTGATTTCCTGTGAAATGCAGTGTAAAATTTAGATTATCGATACATGATTATATATTAAATTGGCAGGCTGCCATGTCATCCCGATTCCCCCCCCGAGACCTGCGATGAAATAAAAGGACGAGAATATTCACGCTTTACGGATTTATGGACGTTCAGGAGCTGCTTAAAAAAAAAAAAGAATGCATCATCTCGGTTCCAGCTCTTCTGAAGTGCGTTGACTCATGGCTGTGATTTATACGGATGGAAAGTTCATCCTCCGTTTACGTCTATAATGGAGCCTCCGTCGTAAAGTGGCTGCCACAGTTAAGCAAACACGGCGGTCATTAAGGAAACCTATAGCTCGCTACAAAGGGACACGGTGGCTCAGTGGCTAAGATGCTGAGCTTGTCGATCAAAAGGTCGGCAGTTCAGCAGTTCGAATTCCTAGTGCTGCGTAACGGGGTGAGCTCCCATGACTTGTCCCAGCTTCTGCCAACCTAGCAGTTTCAAAGCACGTAAAAAATGCAAGTCGAAAAATAGGGACCACCTTTGGTGGGAAGGTAACAGCGTTCCGTGCACCTTTGGTGTTTAGTCGTGCCGGTCACATGACCACGGAGACGTCTTCGGACAGCGCTGGCTCTTCGGCTTTGAAACGGAGATGAGCACCGCCCCCTAGAGTCGGGAACGACTAGCACATATGTGCGAGGGGAACCTTTATCTTTTATAGTTCGCTACGGGAGCAGTTTTTGCTGAAAACCTGAAGGAAATGCCAGGTTTGGGCAAAAACAATCATAAAACAAAGTCACATGACTGCAGATGTTGCAAATCGCCATGTGTCCGTTGCTCAATGCCCAAAGTTGGGTCACATGATTGCAGGGGAGGGGAGGGGCCTGACCATCGGAACTTCAAATCCAGGTTATAAACAGGTCAGTCTGTTGTTAGGTGACCGGTTGTAAGTCAAGAACTATTTATATGAAGTTACTTGACTACCGTATTGATTTATATTCATCCATGGAGGCTCCATATTGTTGCACATTCTAAGCAAGGAGATGTCCTCATTTCTGAATAGGCTTCTGGAATTGAAGGCCATCAACTGATGGAAAGCGAGACCAAGACACCTTTCAACCAATCCCTTTCTTTAATAACCTCCTCTCTTTCTGTCCCTTTTGCTTCAGTTTCTCCCGTCCCTTTGTATTTCTCCACTGTTGGGTTCTCTTTTCTTCCTATCCCTTTCTATCCAGTCCATCTCAGGTGGCTTCTAAGCTAAATAGCAGATCATGTTGCTCAATGTGAATCGTTTACCTGCGAAATTAGGGAAGGTTGCTTTGGGACAACCAGCTTTTAAATTTGGATGGTCAGAGCAAAATGATGGTTGCATCTCAAAGGCGCTTTTTCAAAAGGCAACAGAACTGCTTTTTCCCTTGAGTAAGAAGTAGTAGTAGTTTCGCTTCTCATCCAAGAAGCTTCATCAATTCCGGCAGGATGGTGAGGGCGATGGAAGGATTAGTTCTGATGAGATGAGATGGGGGGTTGGAAGGATCATATTGCTTTGCAGTCATCTGGTCATTAGCACTCTCCCTGAGAGCTCCTGAGGCCACTTGGGTGTTTATCTATGCCCCCAGGGTCACCTGAATCAGGGTGCAATTGGTTGTGGAATCTTCTTGGAACTGCTGAAAGGACTATGTTGTAGACAGGAGATAGGAAGTGTCTTATCCCTCCCCCCTCTGTTAAGAGAGGGCTGCTTAAATGTTAACATAAATAGCCTCTTTTACCCCTCTTTCAAACGAATGGTCCTCTCTATCCAGAATGTGGACTTTGCTGTCTTCGAAAGAGCGGCCTTTTCCCCTTTCAAACGCAGATGGACTGCTGAATTTTGTCCTGATGGGTTTGCGCTTCTATGTCGTGCCATGTGTTTGTGAAGTGGTTGTTTTGTTTCAATGTACAAGAAGGTTGCATCTTTCTTGCCTTCTTCTGCTTCATCCCAATATGGTGATACCAGTGGTGGGATTCAAAATTTTTTTACTACCGGTTCTGTGGGCGTGGCTTGGTGGGCGTGGCATGGCATGGCTTGGTGGGTGTGGCAGGGGAAGGATACTGTAAAATCTCCATTCCCACCCCACTCCAGGGGAAGGATACTGCAAAATCCCGATTTCCTCCTGATCAGCTGAGACTCGGGAGGCAGAGACTAGATGGGGGCGGGGCCAGTCAGAGGCAGCATTTACCAATTCTCCGAACTACTCAAAATTTCTGCTACCGGTTCTCCAGAATTGGTCAGAACCTGCTAAATAGCACCTCTGGGTGGTACCCACAGGTGGTGTCACCACCTCCCTAAGCCAAGGTGTGTGGCAGGCCCTCCTCAAGACGTTTGCTCATAAATAACAGGTTTTTATTTTAGAACTATTGCTGAAAAGGATTCATTTTTCTACTGGATCACTTCAGCAGCAGGGGAATAAAAAGGTGTGAATATTGAATGAACTTCAACGGGCTTGAAGGATAACACCGCCACTCGTTAAAAAATTCAATTAACCTTATCTTTCTTTAACATGATTAATTATCCTACAGATAAATGACTCCTTTGGGGAAAAAAAAAAGAGCATCATCTTTTGAGCCGTACCTGTCTAACATGCTTTGCTTGTCCTCCTTCCTTTTGCCAAACCAAGTTGCCCTTTTTAGCATATTTGTACGCAATTCATAAAGGGGGGGGGGATCCACAATGGTTGTAGAACCATGATGGCGAACCTATGGCACGCGTGCCACAGATGGCACGTGGAGCCATTATCTGTGGCCATGCGAGCTTTGCCCTAGGTCAGCTGCATCGCGCATATGCATGCCGGCCAGCTGATTTTCAGGCCTTCCGGGCCCACCAGAAGTCGGGAAACGGGCTGTTTCCGGTCTCCGGAGGGGTGGGGAAGGCTGTTTTCACCCTCCCCAGGCTCTAAGAAAGTCTCTGGAACCTGGGGAGAGCAAAAGACAGGACATCCAATCCCACCGTGCCATCATGTGCGCAAAGTGGGGGGACCGCGGGGAGGGGGGGAGAATGTCGCACACACATGCATGGGGGGCAGGGCACATTGAATTATGGGTGTGGGCACATGCATGCATGGCCCCCCCCCTGTGCCCCCCCCTTTTTGGCACACAATGGCAAAAAGGTTAGCCATCACTGTTCTAGAACGTTCTTTATGCAACGATTCAAAACTGGCCGGTAGCAAAAATTAATGCACAGGTGTTTGAATATTTACAAATGCGACCAACTCCACCGTTTCCAAGGAAGCTGCGCTTATCTACTTTATTACGCAATTTTACTGAGTTTTAAGACAGTGAGTTTTAAAGCCACTTCAGAGATTATTCTGTACAGCAAGCCGAACGGGAATCATGTAATATTGAAAAGTTTTTCTTTCGGGAAGAAGAATTTGTGCCGTAACAGAAGACATATGTTCCCAACAAGAGGGGATTGGGGAGGAGGGAACGCCTGGGAATCAGTTTGCCCTTCTTTTGAAAAGAAGCCAAATGACATATGGAGCTACTGTTGACTTTGGCCAACTAGCCTAATTGGCACCGAAGGTTGGAAATTTACAAGATATTGACATGGGTTTCTAGGAGAAATGAGTCAAGCATGTAATACTTTTTTTTAACCCAATGACAGGAAGGCCCTTCATATATTCCCAACTCAATTCAAGTCTATTAAACCAACTCCGCAAAGGCCCCACCCAAATTCCTGGAGTTACACATGATGCACGACAACTGTTGGAACTCTGCTCAGAGTCTTGGCGCCATGTGGCTTCGATTCTGGTCTTGTCGCTGCCTCATTCCTCAGGAGGTTCTTCTTCAAGGTTCTTCTCAGGCACCTTCTCTGTCTTGCCTTCCGGTGGATTGCTGAACCCAGGATCTTCTGGCGTCGTTCCATCTCCATCGTAGATGATATCTTCTGGATTTGGAGGTGGGGGACAGAATTCTTCACTGGGGAACATTTCTTGAAAGATGGCTTCGGCCTGTCGGAAAACCAATATATTATTTTGGAAATCTCGGTGGGCTTCTGGCAATCTTTCATTTTAGCTGGGTCCCCTCCCCTGCAATATTGTTATTTTATCAAATCACAAATAGGTTTTACAACAAATGGTGGCCAATGCAATTTAGCATCCAGATGCTTTGACCCAGTTCTTTCTCTCTCTCTCTCTCCCCTTCCTTCCTTGCTTCCTTGCTTCTCCTTTCCTTCCTTCCTTTCCCTCCCTCCTTCCTCCCCTCCCCTCCTTCTACTCCCTCCCTCCTTTCCTTCCTTCCTTTCCTTCCCCCTTCCTTCCCTTCCTCCCTCCTCCTTCCTCTCCCTCTCTCCTTCCACTCCTTCCCTCCCTCCCTTCCTTTCCTTCCCTTCCTCCTTCCACTCCCTCCCTCCCTCCTTCCTCTCCCTCCCTCCTTTCCTTCCTTCCCTCCCCCTTCCTTCCCTCCCTCCCTCCTCTCCCTCCCTCCCTCCTTCCACTCCTTCTCTCCCTCCCTCCCTTCCTTCCTTTCCTTCTTCCCTCCCTCCCATCTATACTTTTTGTTCCCTCCTAGGCTGCCGAGCTGTCAGGCTAGTTTTTACCTGAAAAACTGTCAGCAGAAGATTTTAAGTGAGTTACTTATAGACTCTGGGCTATAAGTAGCTCACCCCTGTGTTAAAAAGACAGGGAACAATTTAAAGAAGCATGAACACAATGCCATAGATTTCAAATCCAACTGATATCAAAAGAAGGGAGACTCAAAGGGAAACGTTGATCGGCTCAAAGCATATAAATATGCTTGAAGCTTCATTAATATGTGGTTTTGTATGAGAATACAAGTAAATCTAGTCACCATTTATTTTTAAACAATGTTAATTAAACAAGGGAATATACATGCGAGGTATTTTAAATTACTATTGTTTTTTTTTTCTCCCCCCAAAATACCTGATATCTATTTGGCCTGAGAGAACTTGCTTGCCTTAAGTCATCTATATTCCTACCTTACCCAGAAAAGTGAATGATTTACCTGTTTGACAGCACAGTCATTCCCGAGTGCCCCGTCTGGCCCAGAACAAACGTACATGTTGGAGGGCAAATTGTCATACGAAGCCCTGTCAACGCTGGAGGAATCCCTCATGTTGAAATACACGGACCAGAGAACCTGAGGTTTGGTTCCTTCTCCTTCATCTTCCCCTTCTGAAACAACAGGGAAACTGGTCTTAGCATCCAAAGCTCTCAAAGGAACTGAAACTTGGAAGACTTCAGCAAAATGTGAAAAGCAAAGCATTGGGGATTCTCTTTAAAGGAAGAGAAGGTAGCAAACATTTCTGACTCTGCGGACCAGTGATGGCAGCACGGGGAGGAGGAGGGGGGGAGAGGGAGGGGATGATTTCCACATGTGCCCACCACTTAACAGATTAACAGAGTTGGGTGGGACCTTGTAGGTCATCTAGTCCAACCCAACCCCCTCCGTGTGGGCATGCGTGCTGTCGCCATTTGCTTTTCCGGGTTCTGTCACACGCATGCACATCGGACAGCTAGTCCAGTGTGCATGCGCACTGGACAGCTGCCCTCTTCTGCGAAGACTAGCTGTCCTCCATGCATACATGCAATGGAACACGGAAGAGCAGCTCGCTGCCGCACGCATGCACACCGGTCAGCTGCTCTCTTCTGGGTTCCAGCACTCCGGCACGCAGGCGCACATACACTCCAGTTTTGGCACTCCATGCCGAAAAGGTTAACCATCACTGCCCTACACCATTTCTGACAGATGGAAGTGACCTTTGTAGGTCATCTAGTCCAACCTCCCCCCTCAGCCAAGCAGGAGACCCTACAGCATTTTTGACAGATGGCAGCCCAGGCTCTTCTTGAAAGCCTCCAGTGATGAAGCTCCCACAACTTCTGAAGGCAACTTCTGTTCCATTGGTTGATTGCTCTCACTGTCAGAAAGTTCCTCCTCATTTAAACTCTCCTTGTTCAGTTTTCATCCATTATTCCTTGACTGGCCTTTGGGTGCTTTGGAAAATAGCTTGACCCCCCTCCTCTCTGTGGCAGCCCCTGAGATATTGGAAGACTGCTATCATGTCTCCCCTGGTACTTCTTTTCATGAAACTAGACATACCCAGTTCCTGCAACCGTCATCGTATGTTTTAGCCTCCAGTCCCCTAATCATTCTTGTTGCTCTTCTCTGCACTCTTTCATAGAGTCTCAACTTGTGCAAATGGAGCTTTGCGCCTTCATGCGCTTGCCTGCTGCTTGTGCAGCCCGGTTCCCAAAGGGCCGCTACCCGGTACTGGGCCACGGATCACAGGTTGGGGACCCTTGCTTTATGGGACAGGAGAACAATATGGAATTTAAAGAGTCTGCGCAGACAAATCGGCTGCCCTGTGGGTAGGGCCAGTTTTGAGAACTTCCATTTATCAGAAGACAAGCTAAATTATTGTAGTCCACTAACATTTTCTGCCATCTCGGGAGGAACTTTGCAAGGCTAAGAGAGAGACGGCATCTTTGTTTTGCAACAACTCAGATTCCTATCGTCTTCTCTTTTTTTTCATTATTATGGTTCATCGCACAGTCAGCCAGGTGTTCAGACTGGATTTGGCTTTTTTTGTGTGTGTGTACGTCTATCGAATCCTTCACTGGGACCTGGGATAGGCAGGTGTGGATGTTTGATGGTGTTTCAAAGTATCGCTGGAGGATGTAAATGGTTCTGAGCAAAACTGCCTTTTGCAACTGACCGAAGGTGATTTTGTCAATGACGATGGTGACCAAGTGGTGCTCCAGTTTTTTTGGGATCGCACCCAAGGCGCCTATTGCAATGATGACGATGATAGTGGTGGTTGGTCACACCATCATTTAGATCTTTAGACCAGATTTTTATCCAACTCTTCATGTTCTTCCCAAGGACATGGGATAGGTAGATGTTGTCTGATAGTATTACAGGTATAAATCATCATCATCATCATCATCATCATCATCATCATCATCGCACAGTCAGCCAGATGTTCAGACTAGGTTTGGCATTTTTGTCTACCTATCAAGACCTTCCTTACCAAGGACCTGGGATCAGCAAATCTGGATGTTTGACGGTGTTACAGATATGGTCGCAGGATGGGAGCAGTTCCAAGGAAAGCCGCCTTCTGCAATTGACTGATTGGCAAATTTGTCAATGCCAATGGTGGTGGTATTATTATTATTGTCTCTTTTATTCATTAAACATGAGACTCAGTCAACTGAACATTTTAAAATATATTACAAATACCACTGACTGGCGCTAATGGTTGATATGGGTTGCTGCCATCATCATCATTATTATATTATTCATTAAACATGAAACTCATATAATAATATATTATTATATTATTATATTATAATTATATATTATATAATTTATATTATTATTATTATTAATCTTTTTTTAAAAAGATAGGTGGGGTAGAGCATCTAGCAGGCAACGTGGGAGATTATCCAGAGTCTTATTTGTGCCTGCGAACAAATTGTTGCCTGTAATCTTGAAACAACTGTTCACAAAAATAATAGTACATTTTTTCTCGTATCGTTTGGGAGGGTCCGTCCGCCAGGAGAGAATGGAGCCCTTTCTCGAATATTATTAAAAGTTCCTACTGCTCCTTTTTTTTTTTAAAGTTACTTCTTCATAATTTAGGCAGGAAAATGAATAAAGTCCTCTTCCTTTAGGTGACTTTGCTTCTCTGACCTGCCATGGCCCAGTGCTCGCTTTATCTGGTGATTCATTTTCAATAACTCCAACAGTATTTGTTCTGACATTTTAATTAAAATACGACTACTACCTCATCTTGATGATAAAAAGGCCTATGTGTCAGTGAAAACTACCTTCTCAGTGCCTCAGTGCACCTGAGGACTCTCCTGATCAGAGGCTTCCTCTGAACGAACTCCGGGCAGCTTCCAAACAATACATCACTTCAAAACTAGACCATTTTAAACATTAAGATTAATGCTAAGAAAGAAAGGGAGGGGAAGCCGGGAGGAAAGAGAAGGGAAGGCAAATGTTCAGAGGCAGCCTAGCTTTTTTTTCCCCCCTTCTGTCTAGGCTCTGGTAGTTCTTGATCGCAGTTAAAAGTTAGAAAATTTAAGTTTGAGAAGCTTTGTTTGAAGCAAAAGATCTACCAAGGTTTATTTCAACTCTCTGCTAGTGATAACAGAGTAGTAGAAAACTACTTCTTCTTCTTCTTCTTCTTCTTCTTCTTCTTCTTCTTCTTCTTCTTCTTCTTCTTCTTCTTCTTCTTCTTCTTCTTCTTCTTCTTCTTCTTCTTCTTCTTCTTCTTCTTCTTCTTCTTCTTCTTCTTCTTCTTCCTTCTCCTCCTCCTCCTCTTTTTTTCAAAAAAGTCTTTATTTTTATTTCTCATAAACACATTTACATGTACAGTCATTTATCCATCATTTTTCATTCATCTTATCTTTTAACTTTCATTTTTAATTTTTACTTTTTCGGGGCTGCTCTTTTACCATTTACCCTTCTTTATTTTACCACAACCTTTCTTCTTCTCCTCCCCTTCTCTTCCTTCCTCTTTCTCCTCCTACTTTCTTCGTTCTTCCTCTCCTTCTCTTTCCTACTTCCTCTTCCCTTCCTCCACTCCTCTCTTCTTCTCCCCTTCTAGCCTTCTCTCCTACTCCTCTTTCCCCTCCCTTTCTCCTTCTCCTCCTTGATGAACTGATACTGGGGATCTTTTGAAATCTGCATTACAAGTAATCCTTGATTTACAACAGTTCATTTAGAGCAGGGGTGTCAAACTGGCGGCCCATGGGCCAGATGCGTCACACGCAGGTCACACCCACCCCAGCTCCACGAAGAAGAAACACGTCGCAAAACGTCATGTGGTGGCAACGAATTTGATTTTGAGACTGTTTGAAGTTACATCACTGAAAAAAAGTGACTTATGACAGTTTTTCACACTTTATGATCATTTCTGTTGGTCATGTGATCGAAATTTGGATGCTTGGCAACTGGTTCGTATTCAATTTTCAATGGCTGGCACAGGAATTCTGGGAGTTGAAGTCCACAAGTCGTAAAGGGGCCATAGCTGTCCAGCCCTGCCTTAGAGATGGCGAAATGTTTTGGGGGGAAAGATCTGAAACCTTCATGCCCCCTTTGCACTTGGGAAAAAAAAATACAGGGACACACATTTGGCAGAAAAGGGGGTGGGGGTGAGGAATCATTTAGCCAGATGATGATTACAGAATGGGTATCAGGTGCCTTGAATGGGAAGAAAAATGGCAAATCTTCATTTTCGTTTAATCTTAAATTGCCCCCCCCACTTCACCTGTTTCTGCAACACTGAATAACTGCTCCACTACGTGTGTCAAATCTTCTTTAGCGGTTCGAATGGAAGGACAGGTCAAATGAACCAAATCTGTGAAAAGAACAGAAGAGCAAAGCGGTTATTCAAGGCGCCGATTCATTCGCTCGATTTATATCCTGTCTTGCTATTGGTAATGAAAGCTCAAGGTGACCAACGACGATACAGAAGCCCCCCCCCCCCCAAAAAAAAAAACCCACACAAAAATGAACAAAGAAGGGTTAAACAGCAACCGTTGAGGATTGTAGGCCTGGTGGAAGAGATGGATCTCGGTTGAATCAAGAGCCAAGCGTGTGTGGATCCATGAATCGGCCGATTTCAATTATTTGAATGTTTTGACAACTCGCAACGATTTGGGTTGAAGCCCAGCCTGCTTGGAAGCAATGCAAATGAAGGTGACAGGTTGCCTGTTGGAAGCCATGTGATCTACAGGTTTCAATATCAGGGCAGGTTCCTGTGATAGAAGTAGAGTCGTTACGCTTTGTGTCTTGAATGGGTCACACCAATATCTTAACTTCTGCTTCTCCAAAAGCAATGGCAACTTGTAACAGTTAATCCGTAACAGATTAACAGAGTTGGAAGAGACCTTTGTAGGTCATCTAGTCCAACCACCGCCCCCCGCAATCAAGCAGGAAACCCTACACCATTTCTGACAGATGGCAGTCCAATCTCTTCTTGAAAGCTTCCAGTGATGAAGGTCCGACAACTTCTGAAGACAAGCTCTTCCATTGGTTGATTGTGCTTGCTCTCAGAAAATTTCTCCTTCATTCTAGGTTGAATCTCTCCTTGATCAGTTTCCATCCATTATTCCTTGTCTGGCCTTCGGGTGCTTTGGAAAATAGGTTGACCCCTTCCTCTCTGTGGCAGCCCCTTAAACACTGGAACACTGCTAAGTTAAAGTTTTAAGTTAAGTTTAACTTTATTGTCATTGTACATGTATACACAGTATATCCATACAACGAAATTCACTTAACACCCAAAGACCAGGCCCAACACACATAACAATCCCCAAACACACCCCCATCCACCACAAACTCCCCGCCCTTGAACCACCCAAACATTCACACAACAGATCAAGTAATGCTGTCCAACAGCTCACTGATGGTGGCCCTTTAGTTCATTGTTGAGTGCAATTATCGCTCTGGGATTAAAAACTATTCAGAAAACGTGTGGTCCGAGTTTTATTTGTTCTGTATCTTCTGCCAGAAGGCAGCAGTCCAAAAAGATTGTAAGCAAGATGGGAAGAATCTCTGAGAATGTTATGCTATCATGGTCCTTCTCTTCACTAGACTAGCCATGCCCAGTTCCTGCAACCGTTCATTGTATGTTTTAGCCTCCAGTCCCCTAATCATCTTGGTTGCTCTTCTATGCATTTTTTCTAGAGTGTCAACATCTTTTTTATAGTGTGGTGACCAAAACTGTATGATGACTCACCACACAGCATTCAAAACTGAATGTTTTTTCTTAAAAGGTTTGGAGGAAGAGGAGGAAGGAAAGAAAGAAAGCTAAGGATGAAGGACCTTTCTTGAAAGTTATCTAATCCTCTCTATCTGGCTGGAATCCAGAAGAAAAAAGTATATTGATTAGAGATCTAATTACCACATATTAATAACAGGTCCTGAATTTTTATGCTAAAATGAGGCCAAGGAGGAAAAATAGGGAGGCAGCAACACGATTGGGGAACATAGGACAACCTGAGGGCAATTTCTTCCCCTCCATCCTATTTAGGACCGTTTACTGGTTCAGGATTCACATTTTTTTTTAATAGTTTGTCATAATATAAAATACAAAGGAGAATGAAAAAAGGGGAAACTAAGGGAGGAAAAAGGAAAGAAGAGAGAGTGTAGAGCAGTGACGGCTAACCTTTTTGCCATTGCGTGCCAAAAGCAGGGGGGGGAAGCGCGAGGGGGTGTTGTGTGCATGTGTGCCCACACCCATAATTCTATGCACCCTGCCCTCCTGCACTCCCCCCGCTTTTGGCATGCGATGGCATGGTGAGCCCATTTTTCGCCCTCCTCAGGCTCCAGAGCCTTTCTAGGAGGGTGAAAACGGCCTTCCTCATCCTCCCCCCGGAGGCCCTCTGGAGGCCGGAAACATCCCATTTGCTGACTTCTGGCAGGACCGGAAGGCCATTTTCGCCCTCTCCAGGCTCCTAGAAAGGCTCTGGAGCCTGGGGAGAGCGAAAAAACGGTCCTTCCCCCCACCCCCGAGGCCCTCCGGAGGCCTGTTTCCCTACTTCCGGTTGGCCCAGAGGGCTGAAAATAAGCTGAGCTCACGTGCCCACCAATATGGCTCCTCGTGCCACCTGTGGCACGCGTGCCATATGTTTACCATCACGGGTGTAGAGTAAAAGGGGAGAATTTTTTAAAAAAACATTTGACTTCCGACTCTTTTTAGCACAGTAGAAGATAATACCATTACAGCCACCTTTTTGCTTTTATACATTAATATATACTACTGTGTTTCCCCGAAAATAAGACCCTGTCTTATATTTTTTTGAACCCTGAAATAAGCGCTTGGCTTTATTGCCATTCACTCAAAAGCCCAATTGGGCTTATTATCAAGGGATATCTTAGTTGGGGGGAAAACAGGGTAGCAGGGATGGGATTCAGCCGGTTCGGGCAAACAGAATGTTAATTTTAATCTGGTTCGCCGAACCAGTTGTTCCAAGGACTGGCTGACTCCGCCCCTCCTGCCCCGCCCCTCCCAGAGGTCTCCACGCAGCCCATTTTGGATGCCAGGTAAGTGCAGGGCGCTGTTCAACAAAACTGTTCTAATCAGCAAAACCCAAACTCAGAACAGTTCAGAGATTCAGGATACTGATGGGCTATTGGAGATATGGGAACAGGTGAAATAATCGGAAACCCAAATGGAGCTTTTAGGGAAAAGAGTGGCTAGTTAGAATACAGAATAGCTACAGCCATTCTGCAATATTCTCAACTGTTTTAATGGTTTTGTCCCGAAAAGCAATACAGGTAGTCCTTGATTTACAACTATTTGCTTAGTGGCCAAAGTTACAACAGCACTGGACAAAGTGACTTAGGGCCGTTTTTCACACTTATGACCATTGCAGCACCCCCCATTCCTCCCACGGTCACGTGATCAACATTCAGACGCTTGGCAACTGGCTCGTATTTATGACGGTTGCAGAGTCCTGGGGTCATGTGATCCCCGTTTGCGACCTTCTGACCAGCAAAGTCTATGGAGAAGCCAGATTCGTTTAACGACCAGGTTGCTAACTTAACCGCTGCAGGCATTCAGAAAGATGGTAAAATGGGGCAATACTCACTCAATGTCCCGCTTAACAACAGAAATGTTAGGCTCGACTGTGGTCGTAAATCAAGGACCACCTGGTTTTTTTCCCCCCCCTTACTGGGATTGAGAAACTTCAGCCTATGTTGAGTTTAAGAGTCCAACCAGCTGTGCTGAGTCAAGCATCTGGGAATTCCTGCCAAGGATTTTTCTGCATCTTTCATTTGGCAGTGCAGTTATAATTCAGGAGGGGTTAAAAAAAAAAGAGCTGTGTGTCAAATGCTCCCATCCTGTGGCGTCTTCTTACGGAGTTTAAAAAATTAAGATAACCATCTGTCATTCTAATGAATGAGCATTAATGGTCCCGTTGACCTGAAGTGTAAATACATAATTAGAGCCTTTTCTCCAAAGCTTATTAAAAACAATTTAATAATAGGGGGACGAAATAGGCAGAGAGATTCAAGTGCAGATAAGTAATGAGGCGAACGACATCTTACGCTTAAGAGCAGAATTTCCCAATTTACAACGTCGGTTGCAAAAGGAGGAGGAGGTCCCACCAAGTTTCCAGTCTGAGGACTGGCAGTATTTTGGGAGGAGAGGGGGAAAAATGGCCACCCCTTTGCGACCTCACTGAAAAGTGGGGACAACAATTTCTACAAAGGGAGGGAATAAACGTCTTATTCGCAGCATGTAAGTAACTTACTATTCCCACAAATAGGAAAGCAGGGGGAAATCGAAAAAGTATTTCTTTTTCTTTTCAAAACAGTTTCTACTCTAGTCCTTACAACAATGCAGTTTTAAGCATGGTATTTCTGATCCTGACCGGTTTTTGACCGTGACTGAACTGAGCACAATCCAATCGATAAAAACAAGAAAGGAGTGAAGGATTGACAACCGGGATGCATACAACTGTAAAGGTGGGCTTCTAATCCCGTCTCTTCTTTAAGCTCCTTCTCTTCCATCTCTGGTACCAATCCTATCAATAAAACAACCTGGGCTTCCATGTCTGATCTCGAGTTCAGAAGTACCTCTGGGAAAACTGGGTCTACTCACATGTATTTTTCATGCAGATCATAGCTGAAGAACACAATTCCACAAGGCAAACAGCTGGCTGGCCTTTCTCCTGAGGTGGGACAGTCAAAATGGAAATCTGGAATGGAAACAGAAGATTTTATAGATACCTCATACACACATACATGCACACACAGAGTATGGCCATGCCTCCATGCATGAAACTCTTTTCAGAAGATCATTTGACATAAGGAAATGGGAGGGATTAAAGGTAAAGGTTCCCCTTGTACATATGTCCTAGTCGTTTCTAACTCTAGGGGGCGGTGCTCATCTCCATTTCAAAGCCGAAGAGCCAGTGCTGTCCGAAGACGCCTCCGTGGTCATATGGCCGGCATGACTAAATGCCAAAAGTGCACGGAACGCTGTTCCCTTCCCACCAAAGGTGGTCCCGATTTTTCTACTTGCATTTTTTACGTGCTTTCGAACTGCTCGGTTGGCAGAAGCTGGGACAAGTAACGGAAGCTCCCCCCATTACGCGGCACTAGGGATTCAAACCGCTGAACTGCCGACCTTTCGATCAACAAGCTCAGCGTCTTAGCCACTCAGCCACCACGTTCCTGTGGGAGGGATTAGAAAGGTTTAATTTCAGCAATGCTCCGTCACAACTGAGATTTCCCTCAGTTTGGCGCCGCCATTTGTCCAGTCGGCATGGTGAAAAAGCCAGGAAGACATTATTCCTTCAGCTTGAGATGCCACCATCTGGTCTTCTAAGTTCTACATGCATTTTTTTATCTAATCAACTGTGATCTACGAGTAACTTTTTTAAAAAAAATTCAGTGGGATCAAATGTGAATCCATTTTTACTTCTAACAAATATTCCGCCAATCAAATGTTTACTAATATTTCCAAAATTTGAGTTCTGGGACCTAAGGCCTTCTTATTAACTAGGAAAGAATCCAGAGATGGCAAAGCCAAATCCACTTTTACAAAACACTGTAAATAACTAACTAGACAAAAATTAATCCGGGATATTAGATGGTCCCGAGGAAAGGGGAAATGAGCTCAAGTGGGTGGGCTCACCTGCTGATCAGAGCTCTCATTATTCTGTATAGATCCATCAGTTATGAGAATTGCTCTGGAGATCTGCCTGCAAGCGAATAAGCAAAGCTCCATCATCAAACATCATCATCATCATCATCATAACAACAACAACAATGTGGAAAAAGTTGTCAGAAATGAGAAGGTGAAGATCTTGTGAGACTTTCGAATACAGACGGATCGTCATTTGGAACACAACATGCCAGATATCACAGCTGTCGAAAACCGAAACATACAATTTATTAATATCGCTGTACCAGGAGACGCCAAAGTTGAAGAAAAAGAACTGGAAAAAAATAGCAAAATGTTGCAACCTGGCCATCGAAATGACGCGATTATGGATGAAACATGGAACAGTGATACCCATTGTCATCGGAGCACTTGGTACCATGTCCAAGAATTTTATAAAAAACTTCCTGCAGTAACACCAGCGGAACTGCAAAAAACTGCGCTACTCGGAACATTGTACATTTTAAGAAGGTACTTGGTTGATACCTAGGCAGCACCCGTTATCAACCATCAGCGCCAGTCAATGGTATTTGTGATGCATTTTTGAATGTTCAGTTGACTGAGCTTCATGTTTAATGAATAAGGTAAATAATAATAATAATAATTTATTGACATTGTGGTACCAGGAGATGCTAGAGTCGAAGAAAAAGAACTGGAAAAAATCACGATATATCGCAACCTGGCCATCGAAACTACACAGCTATGGATGAAACATGTAACAGTGATACCCATTGTCATCGGGGCACTTGGCACCATGTCCAAGAATTTTATAAGATACATCAACAAATTGCAGCTTCCTGCAATAACACCAGCAGAACTGCAAAAAACTGCGCTACTCGGAACATTGTACATTTTAAGAAGATACTTGGTTGATACCTAGGCAGCACCCGTTATCAACCATCAGCGCCAGTCAATGGTATTTTTAAATTTTAAATTTTTAAATTGGTTTTAAATGGGATTTAAATTTGGGGTTTTATAAATTGGGCCTATTATTTAATAATTGTAATTATTTTTAAATTTTGTCTGTCTTTTTGTTTTTCTAATTAGGCTGTACACCGCCCTGAGTCCTTCGGGAGAAGGGCAGTATAGAAATAAAATTAATAAAATAAATAATAAATAATAAAGTGGTATTTGTCATACATTTTTAAATGTTCGGTTGACTGAGTTTCATATTTAATGAATAAAATAATAATAATAATAATAATAATAATAATAATAATAATAATAATAATGTACTTGGTTGATATGCAGGATGCTGGCAGCAACCCGTATAAACCATTAGCACCAGTCAATGATATTTGTAATACATTTTTAAATGTTCGGTTGACTGAGTATCATGTTTAATGAATAAAATAATAATAATAATAATAATAATAATAATAATAATAATAATAATAATAATGTACTTGGTTGATATGCAGGATGCTGGCAGCAACCTGTATAAACCATTAGCACCAGTCAATGATATTTGTAATGCATTTTTAAATGTTCAGTTGACTGAGTTTCATGTTTAATGAATCAGAATCATCATCATCATCATCATCATCATCATCATCATCATCATCATAATACATATGGATCCACATTTGGTTTTCATAAAAAACAGCATACGTTGCCCCAATTCAAGTAATGTTCTACACTCGGCAGTCTGAACATGGTTAATGACATTTTCACATATGGCCTGCTTAAGTTAAGAAATTAATAATGACTCAAATCAAGCTTATATAAAGGTTACAGCGCTTGCTTAATAGCCATCAAAATGTAATGAAGACACCGAGGACTCCATACAGAATGCGATGTTTAGCCATCTTGAAGTTATTTCCAACAGCGAATCGCTGTGCGGAGAGCGAGTGTGCAAGCGGTTACCCACGGTTGTTGTAATGCGCAGTCATTCCAATGCCGAAATTCAAATGCCAGCCAGAAGTTGTCGTACGTGCCTATGATTAAAGCTCCCTGAAAGCTCCCAACTGCCTTCTCCTGCTTCGTGCAAGCCACTTGGAGAACTAAAGAGATCATCAAGGATGCTGTGGCAGTGGGAAACGTTGAGAAGAAGCCCCAGTGCGAGAGGGCAAGTGGCTTCCAGTTGGTTAAGACTATCCATGTCAATGACCAAGGAAGGGCACTAGGATTATCTCCTTGGGCTCCAGGTCTAATTGATGTCCCCGAGCTTGCTAGAAAGAGCTGTGTGGATTTCAACCAAAAGCCTGCTATTTTATTAATAGAACTGTCAGGTTTCGATGTCGTCTCAAATAAAATAAATTGCATTTCCAAACAAATAGTCTTTGAAGAAATCTTTCATTTTATTAAGCATGACAACCTGTCCCCGATTGTGGCATAGCCAACACTGACTTACTGACTCCAAAACCTTCCCTTTCCGTTCCCCAATTCTCTGCGTCTCATTGGCCCTCTTCCCAAATCACTCTCCCCATATCTACTACTTCAGCTCCCAGGAATGTCCCCCCCTCCCATCTCATCTCCTAGGGAATATTATCTTCAGGGAAAATAAGTAGGTGAGAAGTCAAGCGTCCTCTTGTCAGCTGCCCCCTCTTCTCCTTCTTATGTCAGCACTAGAGTAAATGCAGGTTGAAGTGCTGACAAGAACATAGAATAATAGGGACCTTGGAGGTCCAACCCTCTGCTCAAGTAGAAGACCTTATACCAGGGATGGCGAACCTTTTAGACACCGAATGCCCAAACTGTGTGTGCGCGCATGCCCAAACTGAAAGGTGTGTGAATGCGTGAATGTATGCCTCTGAGGACATGCATGAAAATGTGCCTGCACAGACATGCACAAACATGCACATGTGCAAACATACACAAATGCACACAAGTGTGCATGCACAGAAGAGACCTGATGACTAGCCGGCTGGTGGGAGGTGGGGCATCCCAACACCGGCAGTGCGGCAAAAGGTAAGATCTTTTTCTTTCGTGAGCTTCTGTTTCGTCGTTTGCAGGGAAACGGAAGCTCACACAAGAAACACCACAGAGATCTGACCTGGGGCGATAGTGTGTGTGCCAGCAGAGAGGGCTCTGCGTGCCATAGGTTCCCCGTCACGGCCTTATACCTTTTCTGGACAAATGGCTGTCCAGTCTCTTCTTGAAAACCTCTAGTGGTCGAGTATCCACAACTCCAGCGGGCAAGCTATCCCTTTGGGGTGCAATGTATATCAGCATGGTGCATCCCAGACTACGTGACTTTGTCACAGCTAAATAGCATTCTGGCTGAAGGATCTCATAAGGATCTCTCAGCAACAGTGAGCCGAAAATAAAAACAGTTAATACCGTATTCTGTTACACCATATCATCTTCTTTTAGTGACTCCATAATCCCTTGCAGAGTAGAGTCTGGGCAAATGAATGCCGGATGCCCTTCCTGTCACCAATGCGGAGTTCTGTTCAGCAGATACATTCTCATTGTGCCCAGAGAGAGAAATATCTGCCTCTACCTAGGATCGAACTCACAGCCTGCTGATTGTGAGGCGAGAGCTCCTCGCTCTAGGGCACCGCACCACTCAATTCTGTTACACCGTATGAAATAAATAAAAGCTATTCTACTGATTAATTTGTCTCAATGTCAGAAAATTTCTCCTTACTTCTAGGTTGGATCTCTCATTAATAACCTTGTACCCATTTATTTCGTGTTCTGCCCTCTGGTGCTTTGGAGAATAAGTCAGTCCCCTCTTCTCTATGACAACCTCTCAAATACTAGAAGACAGGTAGGTATCATGATTAAGATCGACTTAATCTTATTCAATCCCCTGCTCACTGCAGGATCCATCGGCATACTGTGTTTCCCTGAAAATAAGATCCTGTTTTACAGTTTTTTGAACCCTGAAATAAGCGCTTGGCCTTATTTTTGAGAAGGTATTATTATTTGGGGGCGCGTGGAGCAAGATGAGGCTCCTCTTGCCGTCTTACCTGATTTCCAGCTTTGTCTCCCTAACCCTAACCAGAGGAAATGGCGAGGATCAGTTGAGTATGCGGTTAAATATTTTCGGGGAGGGCTTATTTTCAGGGAGGGCTTATTTTAGCACATGCACTCAAAAGCCCGATTGGGCTTATTATCCAGGGAGGTTTTATTTTTGGGGAAACAGGGTAGCATTTCTAGATCTTGATAAAATTAAGACGGTGGACTTCAGCTCCAAAAATATTCCAGCCAGTTTTAGGGATGTTTTTGCTAATAGATAAGGGATGAAATATGAGATGGAGAAACCTTTATTTAACCTTACAGGGGGTGAAGGTTTGTCAAGAAGGGAAATACAATATGAGAATTCAAGCCATCCTATCACTGTGTAGTCTATGTCATATTTATCTGGGCTCCAACCTTTAATCTCTGACCAGGATTGTGCCTATATCTGCATGCATGCTTGACACTAAAGAAAAACAGGTGGGCCATCCATATGCTAGGAGAGGGAACATAACATTTAATATATTAGTGGACCTTTTTTCATATTGATTTTTAAAATGAGGACTAATTTTGAACCCAGGGTGTCCCCCAGGGCTCCTGGGGGTTCGCAGGGGTTTGGGAGAACCTCTCGCTAAGGTTCTGTGCAGTTTGGAGAACCCCCAAATCCCACTCTTGGCTGGCCCGCCCACCCTGCCCCTCCCCTCCCCGAAGTTCCCACATGGCCCGTTTTGGATGCAAGTAAGTGCGGGGCGTGTGCAGAAGTGGAAAAATGGGCCTATCGGAAGTACGGGAAGGCCGGAAATGGGCCCGTTTCTGGCCTCCAGAGCCTGGGGAGGCCGTTTTCGCCCTCCCGGAGGCTCAAAGGAAGCCTCCAGAGCCCGGGAACGGCAAAAACGGCCCCCTCTCAGTGGTGCAGGAGGCCGACTAGGCCACGCCCACCATGGCATGCCCACCCAGCAACCAGGCAGAGAACCCCTTGCTAAAATTTTTGAAGCCCACCCCTGCATACGAGTAAGTAGATAGAGGCTGCAAGAGGAAATTGGTCTACATAGAATTTTTTTTCTGACCAATCTGCAGTAACTTCACAGTAATCCAGAGAACCTGACAAAATTAATCGTTGAGGCTGAGATGGATATCCACAAATTTAAGACTTCTAAAACCAGAACATGAGGATACATGAAATGAAAAGTGTATCTGAATTTAGGTCTGGCTGATTTACTTCTGAGTAAGCATGCTCTATTAGTTATTCTCGTGTTGATATTTACCTGTAAGATACGTTTTTGCATATTTTTTCTGAAAGGTAACTATCCTCCACAACAAAGTAACTTGCATTTATTCTTTGACCGAAATGATCGATGACCGCTTTACACCTGTTGGAAAATAAGCAACCAAAGTTTTTAAAAAGCAAAACAATCTGTGTCATTGCGAGATTGAGGAATATAAAATATTTACAGACTATATTAAAAAAATACCCTAACCAATATGTTTCCTTTCATTTGAGCTTTTAGCGTGAATTAAGAGTTTTGTCTGCCTTTTTTTTTTAAGTCTGCCTTGGTTTAGTCTGCTCTTGGTTTTATCACGTGAAACTCTGTCAAGGTGGGTTATTTTCAACACTGTTTACACAAAATTGTGTTTGGATATTTTTTTTAAAAAAATATTAATTTGACAAAGAAAAAGAAAGTTAACATCGTTTTTGTAATGATTTAGGCAGCTTTTAACGGTTTGTTGTTGTTGTTGTTGTTGTTTTTTAATTTGATTTATATGCCGCCCTTCTCCGGAGACTCAGAGCGGCTTACCATGCGTTAAGCAATAGCCTTCATACTTTTGTATATTTATACAAAGTCAACTTATTGCCCCCACAAACTGGGTCTTCAACGTTAAACTATCTTTTCAATAACATTCTCTTCTTTAGCCTGTTATTCTTTCTGTACCAGGAGAAATGTTTCCCCAGATTATAAATCTGAAGAATCTGAAGCAATCAATCTAACACCCTGTGTCTATATATCTCCTTCCCTCCCTCCTTTCATTTAAGAATATTTTTGATTATAGACTTTGGAAATAGCTTTTAGACTTCGTGCTCGAGCACGAAGAAAATGAAATAAACTAGGAGCTATGAGATTTTCTGATTAAATTAGTTTATAGAAATGGCTAGTATTACTAAGTATGTAAAAGTAAAAAGGTGAAGTTGTAATTTTACTTTGCATTTGTGTGCAGAAAAAAGTGGAAGTCAATCCTTTTTGTCTTTCCCGTTTTATTCTACACTTCTTTTTTCCCCCTTTCTTTCCCTTTCCCATTTCCCTACTATTTTTATTTCAAATCATGATAATCTTTATATATATATATATATATATATATATATATATATATATATATATATATATATATATATATATATATATATATATATATATATATATATATATATATATATAAATATATTTAAAAAGAATGTCTTTACTTTGTCATACAAGGTAGTAAGGTCCGGTCTCTTTAGTTATACTGTAGTTAATTAAATGAACCGCAACTGGCTAGATTTGCATCACATCCCACGATTTGAATCATGGTTTGCAAACCATGGTTAGTATTTTTAATTTTTTAAAAAACCATGTTTTAGATAATTTTTTAAAAATGAAGCTCACCTAAAGATTCATCAGATTAATCTTTGCTGATAATGCATGTCACTCTAAGAGAAAAAGCTTTAATGAGTTTTTAGGTACTGTATTTTTCGGCGTATAAGACGTACCTTTTTCCCCCCTAAAAGGGAGTGAAAATTTAGGTGCGTCTAATACACCGAATGTAGCCCCGCCCATCCACTGGCCCCCACCCTTTGGCCTCTGCCTCGCAGCAGTTAGCTCCTTGCAAGCAAACAGCAAGAAAAAAAACAGCTCCTTTCAGCTTCAGCACAGCCTAATTAGCACAAGTTGATTAGATCGGCCTCCCGACTCTCAGCTGATTTGCTCTCAGCTGTTTTGCACAGGCTCTGCTGCTGGCTGCAAAGAGGTAAATTGCTGGAGCAGATTTTTTCCCCCCCTTGTGCTAATCAAGGTATGCTGAAAATGAAAATGAAAGTAAAGCAGGCTGTTTGCTCTAACGAGGCAAAATTGCTCAGAGGCAGAGGGAGATTTCTTTTTCTTCTTTTCCTCACCAAAAAAGGTAGGTGTGTGTTATACTCCAAAAAATACAGTAGATTGTTGTCATAAACTACACTGCCCTCTTAGCCTAGAATGAATTATTTTTCCACCAGTATTGGGCTTTTGAGCAATTTTTAAAAAAAAGTTAGAACCAAATCAACTGATGTTTGGGGGTTGCAAAATTTATACCCAGTAGGATGGCGCAAAGCACAAAACAGGACCAGCTTGTTCAGGGTACTAAAGGATAGGAGGTGGTTAGGTTTAGCATGACATCTGCACTTAATTTTATCAACTAAATGTTGTGATATTATAAAGTGCCTTAACCAGAATTCGGGTTATTTAAATATCATATAATAAAGAAGACAGGGAATGGATCAATGGCTAATTTACCTTTCTGGTTTCTAGGTATAGAACTAGGACGGGGATCTCCAAACTTTTGAATCCCAGAATTCCTCAGCCAGCCTTTCTAGCTTCTAGGTATAGAAATCATGGTTTGTAAACCATGGTTATAATTTTTCATCGAAATCATGCAAACCATGTTTTAGATAAATTTAGCTGCAGAAAAACAAATGAAGTACTCAGCTGAAAGTCCATTCCAGGCGGCGGGGATCGGCAGCAGCGGTGGCGATCCCTGCCTCCTGGAATGGGCCGAAAATGGGGTGCGCGGAGGCAGCAGCAGCAATGGGCGTTGACAGCGGCGATGGGCGGTAGCGATCCCTGCAGCCTGGAACAGCTGATAGGCTGAATTCCGGGAGGCCAATCCAACCGACAATCAGCTGCTCGTGCTAAATCAGGCTGTGCTGAAGCTGACCAGGCTGTTTGCTGTTTGCTGCAAGGAAGCAAATTGCTGGGAGGCAGAGGCAGATATTTTCCCCCTTGTTTTCCTCCCCAAAAGCTAGGTGCGTCTTATACCTCGGAGTATCTTATAGTCTGAAAAATACGGTATATATATATATATATTTATAAATATATATTCTTGCTTTACCATTCAACAATGGCTAATGCCAGAGATTTGTTCACGAGCAGAGAAAAAGAACTCAACATTCCTCTTAAAACCGATCTTTACTTTAAAAAAAAAAAAAAAAGGATCAGCAGAAGAATTCTTTCAAGTGCCAGGCTCAAATAAGGAAGCTACTTATACAATGACATTATCAGGTCTCTCTGTCATCTGATATCTGTTCAGACAATGAATCATACAGAACCTCCATTGACCTTCTTCAATGTGTCTAGATAAAAGGATGAAAATTAGAATCCATCTCCTTGCCAAGTGCCACCAGTTATAAATGTACTTTATAGGGCTCATTATCCAAACTAATGGACTAAGGGCGACATCCTTGAAATGGACTTACCAGCACTGACAAAGCTAGCAAGCAATAATTCAGAAAAGATATGTAAATTACAGTGTTTGCTATATTTTTTAATTATTATTGTGAAAAGATAAAATTTACATTTGTCATTTCGCTTGGAGGCCGGCGGCTTCTTTGGAAACACGCTCAAAATTGGGCCTCGAAGCAAAACAGGGATGATTTTTTAAATGTAGATCACAAAACCCACAAATACAAATTGAAACATTTTAAATCTCGTGGAAATGAAACTCCATAAACAATAGCTATGGACCATAAAAAAAAAAAACCTGAAAGTTTAAATTAAAAGGGGGAAAGGAAGCTAACCAGGAAGGAAGTGCAATATTCAGCACCCTAAAGGCAAAAATAAATTTTAAAAAATTCCAAACAGGCAACAAATTTGATTGGCTTTTGGCTGCATTAATAGAAATACAATTCTTGGTTTAATTAGGACTGACTATAGATGTAATTTAGGAACACAGTGGCGCAGTGGCTAAGACGCTGAGCTTGTTGATCGAAAGGTCAGCAGTTTGAAACCCTACTGGCGCTTAATGGGGCGAGCTCCCGTTACTTGTCCCAGCTTCTGCCAACCTAGCAGTTCGAAAGCACGTAAAAATGCAAGTAGAAAAATAGGAACCACCTTTGGTGGGAAGGTAACAGCGTTCCGTGCGCCTTTGGCGTTTAGTCATGCCGGCCACATGACCACGGAGATGTCTTCGGACAGTGCTGGTTCTTCGGCTTTGAAAAGGAAATGAGCACCGCCCCCTAGAGTCGGGAATGACTAGCACATATGTGCGAGGGGAACCTTTATAGATGTAAACACTTTATTCCCCCTTTCCTTCCCCTTGATATTATTTTAAGATATAAATGCAGATACCCACACTTCTGGGGACACAAGCCTTATCTGCAATAATTGAGAATGTAGTTTTGGAAGGACAAATGTTAAGTGTGGTGATAGCCAAGTTTATTAATCCAATTCCATCATTTGGTTCAACCATTCCTTAGGACCAGGAGATCTGCCGAATAGAAAGCTGCATGATACAAAGACCGGACATTTGTATCATCCAGAGCATGAAGCTCTGTGGACCAAAAGCAACTTCCCTTCTGCTTGGGTAAATTAGTGCCAGGCAGGAAGAATTGGGACCACATGTTAAGTTCTAGTTAAGGTATTGCTCATGCCTATAATAGAGGAATTGGCGCTAGAAAAAGAATCAGTGGAATTCAGGAAGGGTTGAACTCAGACCGCTTATGGCAGGGATGTCAAACACAAGAGCTGGGGGCCGGATCCGGCCTGCGGGGTGCTGAGATCTGGCCCATGGGGCTACCCTGGAAACAGTGAAGGATCGGCTCACAGTGCCTCTGCCAGTGAAAACGGAGCTTGGGAGGGCCACGCGATGCCATAGCTTTCCTCCCCAGGAGCAAGCGTCTTTTAATTTCTTGGCTACAGTCCCCATCTGCGGTGATCTTTAAGCCCAGGAAAATAAAATCTGTCTCTACCTCCATTTCTTCCCCATCTATTTGTCAGGAATTGAGAGGCCTGGATGCTATGATCTTAGTTTCTTAATGTTATTAACTATTAGATAGTTATCGTTAAGGAAAACATTGTATTTGCATAATACATGAACTCAGTCCGGCTCTGGTGGTACCAAATTTAACATGTTGACTATATTGCGTAGGAGGAAGCTCTTGGGCCTATCTTTTCTGAATCCTCCCCTCAACTTAATTGTATTATCCCAGATTTCGGTAATGTAATGGAGCGTGTATAATTTTATACGCCTATATTATATCCTCCCTTAGCTACTCTTTTTTCCTAAGCTGAGTTTCCCCAAATTTTACATTTCATTGAAATTACCGTAGCTTCTTAATCATTCCATTCCCCCCCCCTTTTTAAAAACTCTACAACACCTACCTTTTCCCACAGATGCGGAGATTGGATTGCATTCCAAATGTAATTGTTCAACAAAGCAACAGGAAAAAAATGCATTTTAAACTCAGCATTACATTTATCTTTACGACAACAACCTGGTTTTTCATCAATTAGCTATAGGTAAAGGTTCCCCTTGCACATATGTGCTAGTCGTTCCTGACTCTAGGGGTGGTGCTCATCTCCGTTTCAAAGCCGAAGAACCAGGCTGTCCGAAGACGTCTCCGTGGTCATGTGGCCGGCATGACTCAATGCCAAAGGTGCACAGAATGCTGTTACCTTCCCACCAAAGGTGGTCCCTATTTTTCTACTTGCATTTTTTACGTGCTTTCGAACTGCTAAGTCGGCAGAAGCTGGGAGAAGTAACAGGAGCTCACCCCGTTAGCGGCACTAGGTATTTGAACCGCTGAACTGCCAACCTTTCGATTGACAAGCTCAGTCTTAGCTACTGAGCCACCGGGTCCTTACCTATAGAACCCTATTCTATAGGGTAGATAATGTGTGTATGGACAAATATATAAGCAACGAACGGATTAATTAATCTGCCTGTCTTAATAATAGCATGCCTATGTAACTGTCTTCACTTGAAAGATACGTGGATGTGGTGCACTCCACATTCGGTGGCCCTTCAGATGTTGCTGAATGACTATTAGCAGCTCCCTACCATGCTGGATGGGGCGGTTGGGAACTGTAGTTCAACAAAATCCAGAGGGTTGCCCACTAAATACCATGTTTCCCTGAAAATAAGACCCTGTCTTGTTTTTATTTATTTTTTTGGAACCCTGAAATAAGCGCTTGGCCTTATTGCCATGCGCTCAAAAGCCCGATTGGGCTTATTATTCAGGGGATGTCTTTATTTTGGGAGAAACAGGGTATCATCTACTCTATCATCTAATCTATCTATCTATCATCATCTATCTATCTAATTTATCTATCTATCCATTCTATCTATCTATCTATCTATCCATTCTATCTGTCTATCTAGCTATCTAGCTAGCTAGCTACAGTGTTTCCCTGAAAATAAGACCCTGTCTTATATTTTTTTGAACCCTGAAATAAGCACTTGGCTTTATTACCATGCGCTCAAAAGCCCGATTGGGCTTATTAACAGGGAATCTACAGGATATAGCAATAATTCACGGATGCTGTGGTACATGGCATGGTCAACCACATCCAAATACACTTTTTGAATCAGCTAATGTCCCGTCCATTTTTTTTGTTCAGTGACAATTTGGTAAGAATTTCCAGGATGCGGTTTTATGTTTCTGATTTTGGTTAACAAGGGTAGCATTTTGATGAGTTGGAGCTGCTATGTATAGGGTAGAACAGGAGTCAGCAACCTGCGGCTCTGGAGCCGCATGTGGCTCTTTCATCCCTCTGCTGCGGCTCCCTGTCACTCAAAATATGCGTCACAACCACCAATGTGCGACACCCACAGCACGTGATTTATTGAGCTTTTTGACCCATCTTTTTTTTCGGAGTTCAAAATGTGTTTGTTGCATGCAGAAATAAAAATTTGTTTTCTCTGTAGCAGTTCATTGATTTCATAAATGCAACACATTATAGTTTTTTTTATACATAGCATAAAGGTAAAAAACGATATGTGCAGTGTTATCTTCATTTTAGATGTCAAAAGGGTTTTGTGACTCCTGGTGTTTTCTTTTCTGTGGGAAACGGGTCCAAATGACTCTTTGAGTGTTTAAGGCTGCCGACCCCTGGGGTAGAGGAAGGCTACATCCCCTACCCTTCTGGTCCCAGTTCTGCATGGGAAGCAACAAAACACAGATGCGAGTCACACGAACGGAGCTCCATCTGAAGCTACTCCATTATCCTAATTCAGGGATCTCCAAGCTTGGGAACTTTAAGACTTGTGGATTTCCAGAAACGGCTGGCTGAGGAATTCTGGGAGTGGAAATCCACAGGTCTTAAAGTTTCCAAGTTTGAAGACTCCTGTCCTAGTTCTAGACCTAGAAACCAGGAAGGTAAATTAGCCATTGAGTCATTCCCACTCTTGTTTATTATATGATATTTAAATAACCCGAATTCTGGTTAAGGCACTCTACAATATCACAACATTTAGTTGATAAACTTAAGTGCAGATGTCATGCTAAACCTAAGCACCCTATGCTTTAGTACACTGGACAAGCTTGTTCTGACCTAGGCTTCCTTAGAGAGAATACAGCACAAACTTAGTCCCGGCAAACCTCTTTAATTCATACGGCTGTGAATTATAGTCATTCCCAGTCCAAAAGGCTTCTCAAACAGTATTTATAAACACCCACCTTATCTCCCTTGGAATGCTGCCAGAGAACTAATTGCCACACACAAGGCAAGGCCAAACTTAGCACAGAGTCAAATAGAACTTTTCCACAGCTTTTTCTCAAAAGCTCACGTCCCATTTCGCTTCTCTTTTATGTCTTATGGGAGGGGCCAATCATCTCCAAGCCTTACTCCCAAGTTGACCCTGTTTTCTTAATTGTTCCTGCCTTCTGTCAGCTCTGCGCATGCACACACTGGGAATAGGCTCCTGTTGTTCGTCTGCCTCGCTGATGTCAGACTCCGGAGACTCCGGAGGCAGCAAAGAACTACCAGATGGCCTTGGCCCCCTCTCTGCCTCCAACTTGGAGCCCTCGTCCGAGCCTTCCCCAGACTCCGGGACTGGCCCACATTCCTCCCCAATCTCCTCACTGTCCTAATCTGCTGCCAGCTCTGCTGGCGGGCCACAACAAAGCGGGTCATGTTTTGTGCTTTGCGCCATCCTATTGGCATAAATTTTGCAGCCCCCAAACATCCGATGATTTGGTTCCAACTTTACAAAAAAAAAACAAAAAAAGTTGCTCAAAAGCCCAATCCTGGTGGAAAAATAATTCATTCTAGGCTAAGAGGGCAGCGTAGTTTATGACAACAATCTACCTAAAAACTCATTAAAGCTTTTTCTCTTAGAGTGACATGCATTATCAGCAAAGATTAATCTGATGAATCTTTAGGAGAGCTTCATTTTTAAAAATGCAATAACAGAGGGCTTTGTTGTCATCTGATGAAAATCAATTAGAGTAGGTAAGGCCACAAGGAAAACTAACATCACTCATCACCAGACCCCCGGCAACTGAAATGATCTGTCTTCCAAGCTTGGATGATCAGGAGGCTGCAGTAATATCAGAGGGAAATTAATTTAGTTTCTTTATTCTAAACCCACTTTCCTAGTTCTGGAGGACCTATACACAAATTATTTTTAATCAAGGTTGATGTGTTATTAATACCAAGGAAGATCTTTGAAGAATCGTTTTTTTAAAAAAATTAGACCCTGGCATTTTTCATCTCGTAGTTGCGTTTATATAAACGAGGGAGAAGGTTATCTCGCTCAAGACTTACCTTTGAAGTTCTTTGTCTAACACAAGACACTTTATGGAGTGCCGGAGGCAATAGATCCCACCAAATACTGCGCACATCCTAAATGAATGTCAGAAAACAAGGCATCAGGTTTAGAGCGCTTCAGGTTTACTTTTTTTTCCCTAAAAACAAGAATGTTCATTTTGATTTATTTAAATCGATCCATGAAATTAGAAGCATTGCAACCTCCAGTAAGTTGTTCATTCAATACAAATGTTTTAGGAATAATCTCCTAGGCATAGTTGCATATCATGTAAGGAGAAATCAAGGTAGAATTTGAGCAAACAATCTTAGTTTAGAGCTGGCTTCCACCCTGACCTCTTTGGGTTCATTTAACAATAATTGTGGACTTGTATATAACAAGAAGTTATCCGTTATGGTTTGGTTGGATGCTCTCAAGGAAAGAGGAATGCCCTGCAAGCAAACCTTGTTTGTTCACATCATGATTTCTTAAGCCAGGATTCCTAGAAGACAGGATTCCTAGAATACATAAACCATCTCTGGCAAGGTTTATGTAAGAAAAACGATCTCCAAAAACTCAAATCGTATGCCATCTGAATTCTTGGGAGGTTAAAAAGCAGTGAAAAAATAAAGGCTAAGTAATCATTAAAACTCTGTATAATCACAAATAATATTTCATTCATAACTTGGCTTGGGGAAGTGCTGAAATTAAGTTTTTTCCCCAAAGATCATGGTGAATATAATTGAGAGTCAACTTTGAATTATTTCAGATTTCCTTCCTGGGGCAAATTCTATCTTCTTACCTTAATCAGTTTAAGAGTTTGCCAGCAGAGTTGTTAACAATGGTCAGCATTAACTAGATCAGGGGTCAGCAACCTGAAGCTCTGGAGCCACATGTGGCTCTTTCATCCCTATGCTGCGGCTCCATGTCGCCAGTCGGCTCCACAATTGATAGGGCTTTCAGGTAGAGGAAAAAGGATGCCGCACTAGGAGGAGACTCTATGGTGGGGGAACCGGACTTCCGGTCAGCTCCAGAATTGAAGGGGGACTTCCGGGTAGGACCTTTGTGGCTCTTTGAGTGTTTAAGGTTGCCGACCCCTGAACTAGATCAATGATCAGAGCTCAATTGAAACGACTCTTTCACATGGAGGTGGTAACAGCAACAAAACAAACATGGTGTCAAGCTTCAAATGGCGTTTTTGCTGTTGCAACTATTATCACTTCTCAGTTTGCCAACAAACTATGGTGGGAGGGAAGGGGGAGATAGAACGAAGCTCCAGACATCAAGATGCCAGCCATGGGAACCAAGGACATTTCGGCAGAGAAATGAGAAAGAGCCAAGAAAGATTTTCTCACAACAATACTAGAAGTCTCCATTGGACAATGTGACCTGGCCTAATGGGGGAGGTGGGGAAGAGAGAATATTTGAACTTTAAGTATGTGGGTTTGCGCGGGAAATAGTCAGATCTGGTTTTGCCCTCATCTTTGCCAACATGATGTACTCATTAAAGTTTTGCATTAAGGGATTGGATCGTCTCAACCGTGCTTGCTTTGATTGGGTTCATCAGTCGGAACGTTGACACAAGGGCTACCAAGTATCTCTAGAAAGCAGGGTGGATTTGATTTAAATTGAGTTGATTTAAATCACAATTTAAATCATGATTTAAATCACTAGTAAAAAGGCTTGATTTAAATCAACTCGATTTAAATCATAATTTTTAAAGAGCAACTGTCATCTCTGCTACTCCTTTGACCCACTGTTGACTCACCAATAGTCCCAATGTTGCAGAATATACAGCCTCATGCTACATAACTAAGTTCCATTTCATGCTGAGTAAACTAAATTATTTATGTATCTTAAATAGAAAACTATCTTATGATAGATTTTTACCCCAAAAATTTTTTATTAAAATAAATTTGATAAAAATCAAAAAAATCCGATTTAAATAAAAAAAATCTGATTTTTTTTAAAAAATCATTGATTTTTATCCACCCTGCTAGAAAGCTTTTAATAAAAATGTAGGAAGAGCAAACTGGATCAAACCTTATGCCCCTATCACACTTGACCGTATGAACTAATGCATTCAACTAGAAGCCTTCAGCATAAGGTGCTATGGAGGACAATCATCACCTGCTAGTTACTTCCTAGAAACCAGTGTTGTTGCCTAGGATTCAGAAAGTAATAAAGAGTCATACATATCAGTAGTCCATTAACAGCCTGGCCTTGCACATTTTTCATCAGTTCTGAAGTCTCTGATTTGATGGACCAGTTCAGACATGGCTTACTGGATAAATCGGATTCCACGCAAGGCGGTTTATAAACCACACATGAAGCCAAGCCTAAAGCTCTCCGATTACTCTTAGTGTGAGATATCCATGAACTTACGTGGGTACAAATGGGGCAGATGATGAAATTTTGTGTCATGACCTCAGGGGGCAAAGGCTTTGACTTACATACTTGTGCCAAAAATCGTTAACGGTTATGGCATTGTTTACATGATGACGTCCTAACACAGGGGTCGGCAACCTTAAAACACTCGAAGAGCCACAAAGGTCCTAACCGGAAGCCCCCCGTTCAATTCTGGAGCCGACCGGAAGTCCGGTTCCCCCACCATAGTTTCCTCCTAGCGCGGCGTCCTTTTTCCTCTGGTGACCGGAAGTCCAGTTCCCCCACCATAGTTTCCTCCTAGCGCGGCATCCTTTTTCCTCTACCTGTCCTAATCAAAAGCCCTATCAATTGTGGAGCTGACCGGCGACAAGGAGCTGCAGCAGAGGGATGAAAGAGCCACATGCGGCTCCAGAGCCACGGGTTGCCGACTCCTGTCCTAACACCTCGAGGTTTGTTACAAACATCAACAGAACGCAGGGACAAATGTCTATATTTCAGTAACCGTTACAAGTGGCTTCACGTAAAAAAGTACCATGGTTCTTTCAGTTAATAAAATCTGGTGGTTCCACCTCCTGCCATCATTGCCGTTTCGTTTCCTACTGCCAAAATCCACTGGCTTACCGGCCTGCTCTTAAAATAGCCTCTTTCGAGTAGAGATTGTCACCCCAGATCCCTGGCTGGAGAACAATAATCAAGATCAAGTGACAAATGATACAGCAGATGTTGGAACAATGCCTTTGTGCCTTCAATAAAGGTCCCTCTCTCAATTAAAAGAAAGGTCACCAAATGCAAAACCAGAGTGACTTAGCAACTTAAAAACAAAGAGAGAGAAATACAACCGAAGGCAACACCGAATGAAAAGGTTGGATCTTTTTGTCTTATAAAATACAAAAAAAAAAAAAGTCTTTCCAAAAGCGAAATAATCAAGATTTGCTTCTCCCATAATAGGAGGCAGAGTTTTTGGCCATCCGGCAGAGGAAACGAAACGTGTGTTTGTTAGAGAAACGTCTGCTGAAAACAATAAAACAAGGAGCAACATGCAGCAACTCACAATGACAGCAAAAGCACTTAGTAATTTTTCCCCCTCAGTTAAATCACTACTTTTTCTTTTCTTTTTTTTTTCCTGTCACATCCAGCTGAATCAACAAGTTGAAAAGCTGAGCCACCAGGATTATTTTCATACTTGGAGGATAAAGTATTAAAAGAGTCTGGAAAATCATAACGATTTCTATTCCTGATTGGCTTGCCGGTGAGAGTAAGTCCTAAAGTTTCTTCTCTTGCCTACTTAGCCAGGACAGGAAACCAAGCTCCGATGTTCATCAATTACTCATGTTTTACAAATCAGCTTTCCTCGACTTCGTGAAGCCTAAATGTGATGGACCTCAACTTCCAGAATCCCCAAACCAGTAAGGCTGCTGGAGAAGAGAACAACCGGGGGGGAAAAATTATGAAGTCGACAATCTCCATTCCGAAAGTTTATCTCACACCTTCGTTCTGAACATAGGATGGAATGGATGAATGAACGTGGCGAATGCCACCCATGGAAGAACATTATGCACACACCAAAAGCACACACTAGAATCCCAAAGGTGCTTTTGTCAAAAGGCAACTGGACTTTGTTCCTCGAAGACGTTTCACTTCTCATCCAAGAAGCTTCTTCGCTTCTGATTGAATGGTAGAGGATGGAAGGATTTATATTCCTTGTGGTCATCTGGTCATTAGCGCTCTTTCTGAGAGTCGTTTGAGGCCATTTGGAGGTTTATCTGTGCCCCCAAATAGTGTCACCTGAATCCAGGTAGTCCTCGACTTACGAACCCAATCAAGCTCAAATTTTCTGTTGTTAAGTGAGACATTTGTTAGTGAGCTTTGCCCCGTTTTATGACCTTCCTTGCCACAGTTGTTAAAGTGACTCCCTGCAGTTGATCAGTTAGTAACGTATGGCTGTTAAGTGAATCTGGCTTCCGCATTGACTTTGCTTGTCAGAAAGGTCGCAAGAGGGGATCACGTGCCCTTGGAACATAAAATGGCACGAAACTCACTTAAGAAATGTCTCACTTAGCAACAGAAATCTTGGGCTCACAAGTCGATGACTGTCGCCTGTACATCACCTCCGTCAGGAAACATAGAAAACAGGTAGGAACTGAAATATGGCATTAACATACTGGTTTGAGGGACATGGTGGCTCAGTGACTAAGACGCTGAGCTTCATTATCAGAAAGGACGGCAGTTCAGCGGTTCGAATCCCTAGTGCTGCGTAACAGGGTGAGCTCCCGTTACCTGTCCCAGCTTCTGCCAACCTAGCAGTTCGAAAGGACATAAAAAATGCAAGTAGAAAAATAGGGACCACCTTTGATGGGAAGGGAACAGCGTTCCGTGCGCCTTTGGCGTTGAGTCATGCCGGCCACATGACCATGGAGACGTCTTCGGACAGCGCTGGCTCTTCGGCTTTGAAACGGAGATGAGCACCACCCTCTAGAGTTGGGAATGACTAGCACATATGTGCGAGGAGAACCTTTACCTTTATACTGGTTTTTTAAAAAATCCAGAAAAGTTGAAATCTATTGTGACAACCAAACCCATTAGCATATCCATGTTATTTCTCCCCCTCCCCTCCTTTATTTAAAACAGACTAAACTCAGAGGCTTGGTTTGGCTGGGGCCCAAGCACAAAGTACTTCTGATTACTATTAACCCTAAATAGACATTTAAAGTGATATTCTTCTAATTAATTGGCTACTGTCTCGGCCAATAATCCCGCTTCTGCTGAAAGATCACGCCTGCTCTGCACTCCGCTTCAACCCTGCCCTGCTGACATCAAACCACATTACAGCTAAATTAACAGTTGTGAAAATTTTTGCCCTGCTAGTCGCCTCTCTGCTCTCCCTGCTCTCCCCCCTCCTCCCTAGCCTTCAAATGCCATTTCAGTTTCTATCATGGAAAAGAAAAAAAAGAAAAAAAAGGAAGGAAAAAAAATCAGCCACTGCAATTTCTAATACAACTGCACAACAATGGGGCCCATTAATAGCCAAACTTCTGACAGCGCCCGTTCCCCGTGATTTATGAGTTTGTATATAATTTGATTATTCTATTAATTCTACTGATTACTGCTAGAGCTAATCCAGTGAAGGTCACTCCCTAAAATAAATCTTCATTACTCTTCCGCAGAAAATAACTGCCTCTAACGGGTTGTTTTCTTTAATTAAAACATGAATGTTACAAGAGCTTCGGGCTTGTCGCGTCTGGTGCCGGGGAGAGAGGTTGACAAGCCCGGAGCGTCTCTTGGATCAGAACATTTGGGAAGAAGGCAATAAAAACAATTCAAATGCTTCTTTATCAGATGCTTTCAAGGTAGGTAGTCCTCGGCTTGCAACAGTTCATTTAGTGACCATTTGAAGACAATGGCACTGAAAAAAATGACTTGTGGCCGTTTTTCACGCTTATGACGGTTGCAGCATCCCCAGGTTAGTTTATGTATTTATTTATTTATTTATTTATTTATTTATTTATTTTATTAAATTTCTATACCGCCCTTCTCCCAAAGGACTCAGGGCGGTGAACAGCCACGAGATAAAACACATAAATACAAAAAATTTAAAATGAATTAAAACGAATTACATAATTTGGCTGAATTTCAAATACCCCATAATTTAAAACAAATTAAAATTTACATTTAAAAAATTTAAAAAATTTACATTTAAAAAGGGGAGAAGATTTAGGCCAGGCCAACTTGATGGAATAGGAAAGTCTTAAGCGCGTGACGGAAGGTGCGCAGATCCGGGATCCTCCGGATCTCCGGAGGTAGCTCGTTCCAGATCGTAGGTGCCCCCACAGAGAAGGTTCTCCCCCTAGGGGCCGCCAGTCGACATTGTTTGGCCGACGGCACCCGGAGGAGCCCCTCTATGGGAGCGTACTGGCCGGTGGGAGGCTATTGGTGGTAGCAGGCGGTCCCATAGATAACCAGGTCTTAAGCCATGGAGTTACCTTATTGTCATTGCATCTCCTACAACGAAATTAAATGTACATCATACATAAAAAAAAACTATAAAAATAAAACAAAAAACACACACCCTTCAAGTGATGCGTCACGCGATCAAAATTCAGACGCTTGGCAACTGACTCGTATTTATGACGGTTGCAGAGTCCCCGAGTCATGTGATCAACCTTTTGCAATCTTCTGACAAGGAAATGCAATGGGGAAGCCAAATACACTTAATAACCGTGTTACTAACTTAACAACTGCAGTGATTCACTTAACAATGGTGGTAGGAAAGGTCATACAATGGGGCAAAGCTCACTTAACAAATGCCTCACTTAGCAACGTAACTTCTGGACTCAACTGTGAGAACTACCTGTATATCTATTAAATATTAATTCATTATTTATTTTATTATTATTTATCTAATACTATATAATATATAATTATTATTTAATAATATATCTATTAAAAGATAATAACCCTTCAAGTAGGATGGGATATATAGCCCTGGTTCATGTTTATTACAGTCCAGTGATGATCTGATTGGTGCTACACAATGTTTTGCTTAACTGAAGGAGCAAGGCATGGAGGCAGGGGTGAAATCCAGCAGGTTCTGACAGGTTCTGGAGAACCGGTAGTGGAAATTTTGAGTAGTTCGGAGAACCAGCAAATACCACCTCTGGCTGGCCGCAGAGTGGGGAGGGAATGGGGATTTTGCAGTATCCTTCCCCTGGAGTGGGGAGGGAATGGGGATTTTGCAGTATCCTTCCCCTGGAGTGGGCAGGGAATGGGGATTTTGCAGCATCCTTCCCCTGGAGTGGGGAGGGAATGGAGATTTTGCAGTATCCTTCCCCTGAGTGGGGTAGGAATGGAGATTTTGCAGTATCCTTCCCCTGGAGTGGGATGGGAATGGAGATTTTGCAGTATCCTTTCCCTGCCAAGCCACGTTCACGAACCAGTAGTAAAAAAATTTGAATTTCACCACTGCATGGAGGGCTTCACAAACTATACTAAGTTATCAAACATGGTTTACAGCTCAACGTGGTTATTTGGCTTAATGTGTTGTGTGAATGCTTCCAAATACTATGCCATGCTGGCTTTCTTAACCATCTACTGTATTAAGAGAAACTTCAGCGGAATTCCTCCTCCAGAGGCATCTGAGTATCTGATCTGATTGGGTGTAAGAAGAATATTCCAAAAAAACCCCCCAAAAAAGTCAAGAGATCCCTGGACCAGGAGATGGATTTAATCATCTTGTACATGTTAAACACATATACAAATTGTGGCACTTACAACCACAATTTTTTGCCACATTTGGGTGTTGTTGTTGTTTTGAAGTTTTTTATTAGTAATTCAAAATTAAAAACATTGGACATAGATATGACATCACTGGCCCCAAGCATCTTCCAACACTTTAAGTTAATACCTAATATACTAATGATAATATAATATTCTTGCCACATTTGTTAAGGGAATTCCTGCCGTTGTTAAGTTAGAAACATGGTTGTTAAGTGAATCTGGGTTTGGGTTTGGCCTGTCAGGAGATCGCAAAAGGGGGTCACATGACCCTGAGGACATTGCCACCGTCATAAATGTGAGTCAGTTGCCTAGTGTCTAAATTTTGATCACCACGGGGATGCTGCAACGGTCGTTAAGTGTGAAAAACGCTTGTAAGTCACTTTTTTTCAGTGCCGTTGTAACTTCAAAGGGTCACTACACAAACTGGTGTAAGTCGAGGACTGCTTGTATCCAGCAACCAACTGTTTAACAACAACAACAACAACAACAAAATCTCGAAGTATTCTGAATGGGTATTTTCCGAGAAACGGTTTCCTCACAACGGATTGTGAAGTGGAACTCTCACAAAGGCCTTTGTGTGCTTAGGAGGCATGTTTCAACACAAAGGTTATTTTCAAATTAAAAGGCCTGTCCTGTCAAAACTTGAGAAATAATACGGGCAAGGACAGCAAAAGCATTCCATAGCTTTATTAACGACGGCGCTCACTGATCTGTGAATAACCGAGAGAAAAAAAAGGGAAGATTATTGAGTTACTTTACCAATCTATCCATCCATCATTGGACAGCAGGTCTCAGACGTGATGGATGGTCTCACTTCACTGATATTTGTCCCAAACTAAGATTCGTAAGAAGGTAGGAGAGAGGGAAGAAGGAAGGAAAGAAGGAAGGAGAGAGGGGGGGAAGGAGGGAAGGAGGAAGGAAAGAGGGAGGGAAGGAAGGAGGGAGGGAGAGGAAGGAAGGAGGTAGGGAGGGAAGAAGGAAGGAAAGGAGAGAAAGAGGGAAGGAAGGAGGGAGGGAGGGAAGGAAGGAGGGATGGAAGAAGGAAGGAAAAAGGAAGGAGAGAGGGAAGGAGGGAAGGAGGAAGGGAAGAGGGAGGGAAGGAAGGAGGGAGAGGAAGGAGGGAGGGAGGGAAGAAGGAAGAAAAGGAGAGAAAGAGGGAAGGAGGGAGGGGGAGGGAAGGAGGGAGGGAAGAAGGAAGGAAAGAAGGAAGGAAGGGAAGGAAGGAAGAATGGAGGGAAGGAAGGGGAAAGGAGAAGAAGGAGGGGGGAGGGAGAGGAAGGAAGGAGGGAGAGAGGGTAGAAGGAAGGAAAGGAGAGAAAGAGGGAAGGAAGGAGGGAGGGAGGGAAGGAAGGAGGGATGGAAGAAGGAAGGAAAAAGGAAGGAGAGAGGGAAGGAGAGAAGGAGGAAGGGAAGAGGGAGGGAAGGAAGGAGGGAGAGGAAGGAGGGAGGGAGGGAAGAAGGAAGAAAAGGAGAGAAAGAGGGAAGGAGGGAGGGAGGAAGGGGGAGGGAAGGAGGGAGGGAAGAAGGAAGGAAAGAAGGAAGGAAGGGAAGGAAGGAAGAAGGGAGGGAAGGAAGGGGGAAGGAGAAGGAGGGGGGAGGGAGAGGAAGGAAGGAGGGAGAGAGGGTAGAAGGAAGGAAAGGAGAGAAAGAGGGAAGGAGGGAAGGAGGGAAGAAGGAAGGAAGGAAGGAAGGAGGGAGGGAGGGAGGGAGGGAAGGTGGGAGGGAGGGAGGAAGGAGGGAGGGATGGAAGAAGGAAGAAAAGAAGGAAGGAGAGAGAGGGAAGGATGGAAGAAGGAAGAAAAGAAGGAAGGAGGTAGGGAAGGAAGGAAGAAGGGAGGGAAGGAAGGGGGAGGGAGGGAAGGAAGGAAGGAAAAAACACACTCCTCCACCAAACACAAGTACGGCCCTGCTTTTCATACTTTAACACACATCCTGAGAAAAATGTAAAACTCACTCCAGAAAGTGGTTCAAATCAAACAATTTCATGGCTATCTGCTACCAGGAATAATAATAATAAAAAAAAGAAATATGGAAAATTTAAAAAAAAAGCAACGTAACAAACTGCATCTAGGTAGTTCTCGACTTACAAGCACAATGGAGCCCAAAATTGTTACTAAGAGAGAAATTTGTGAAGGGTTAAGTGAATTTTTCCCATTTTACGACTTTTCTTCTCCCGTTGGAAGGGACCAACTATTCTACTCTATTCTATTCTATTCTATTCTATTCTATTCTATTCTATTCTATTCTATTCTATTCTATTCTTATATTCTATTCTATTATGTGCTTGGCAACCAGAAGTTCCTGTCCCCACTGTGGAGGACCACCGTAATGGTGACTTTCAGAAGCCGCTTTGGATTCAATTTGTTCAATCTTGTGTTGATGTACTGGCCGCTCACCTCCCACCAACTAAGATTCTTCTTTCTGCAACTCGATGCGGAGCTACTGTCCTCCTCTTCCTTCTACCTTCCGCCACAAGAGGCACACAGAATGCAAATTGGCTCTTTAAAACTGGTGATAAAGATTTTCATCATGCTTGAAATTGGGTGTCATCTATTATTAAATTGCCAATTAACACCTCTGTGTATCTGTAAAGTCAAGGCTCTCCGAGAGGGAGAGGTCTTGTGTTTGTAGACGGATAGAACTAACACATTAAAACATGCGCACTCATGATTAAATCAGCCTTAATGAACTTTGGATCTCCAAATATGAGGTGGCAGTGCCAGGATTGTCTGGGGTAATGGGAAGAAGTCTAGCATGGCTGGAGAAGGCTGAATTAAAGGATTTTTTTTTAACTGAGAAACCAAGTTAGCTAAGGTTCTGTACTTTTTGACAGCTTTCTTTTGGGCCTGAGTTATGTACAGCAGCCAAACAATAAAAAGCTGTCATCTTCTACACTGAAGCCAAAGAAAAAGAAGAAGCTGAATGTTATCTGGGATTATCTACATCAAACTGGAGATCCAGCAAAATTTCCTACCCCTTAACCTTAATCCACTATAGACACCGTGGCTTCTCCTTTAGGAAACAGAGAGTTGGGCAAAAAGGGGACGTGGTGGCTCAGTGGCTGAGTTGTCGATCGAAAGGTCGGCAGTTCAGCGGTTTGAATCCCTAGTGCCGCGTAACGGGGTGAGCTCCCATTACTTGTCCCAGCTTCTGCCAACCTAGCAGTTCAAAAGTACGTAAAAAATGCAAGGAGGAAAATAGGGACCACCTTTGGTGGGAAGGTAACAGCGTTACCTTATCAGGGCATTCCCCAGACTCCAGGACTGGCCCATGTTCCTCCCCAGCCTCCTACTGTCCGACTCGGCTGCCAGCTCCGCAGGCTGCTGGCAGACCACAACGGTTCCCTAGTTGGGTAATGAAATATCTTCATGAAAACAACCAAGCTCAGAAAGCACCAAGGACGCCACAGTTCAACCCTGAGCTTCTAATCCCAACTATCCGATTTTACTGTGCTCGGGCTAAATCTTGTGACTCAGCATTGTATTATTCTTTAGAATAGTTCCATAACAGACAGTGATTCAAAGACTTCTCTCTAAACATCAGGTCCCTTTTTCGTACTCTAGAAAAATGTAAATATCTTTTTGTGTGGTTTTGGGGACAAAGAGGAGGGGAGAGAAAAAAAACAGCCTCTAGGAAGAAAAATAGTGGATTGTCCCTCTTTTGGAACAATGGAATGCTTTCATTTTCATTGCCAGATGTATTTTGAATCCCCACCATAAAGTTGTCAGAAGTTCCCACCCTCCACTGAAGGGAGACTATTTCCATCAAAGGAAAGGAATCCGAGGTTCCAATTCACTCAGACACGGAAAAGAAACCCATTCTATGTATTGATTAGATCTAGACTTAGACTTAGAATAACTTTATTGTCACTTTGAATGAACACTAATCGGCATACATTAAAATGAAATTTCATTGCATATAGCTCTCAAAGGGTCACCACCTCCAATATAGCTTCCTAACAGACAGGAAGCAGCAGGTGAAGCTAAGCAGAATCACATCAGATACCTGTACAATTAGCACACGGGCCCCCCAAGGATGTGTGCTCTCTCCATTTCTATTCTCTTTTCTCTATATACCAATGACTGCATCTCAAACGATCCATCTGTTAAACTACTGAAGTTTGCAGATGATACAACATTGATTGGTCTCATTCGAGACAATGATGAATCCGCATATAGACGGGAAGTTGAACAACTAGCCTCATGGTGCAACCGGAACAATCTGGAACTGAACACACTCAAAACCGTAGAAATGGTGGTAGACTTTATGAGAAACCTTCCCATACTACCACCTCTCACAATACTAGACAACACAGTATCAACAGTAGAGACTTTCAAATTTCTAGGTTCTACCATATCTCAAGACCTAAAATGGACACCTAACATCAAAAAAGCACAACAAAGAATGTTCTTTCTGTGCCAACTCAGGAAGCTCAAATATAATTTTGATGAGCCCTGCATTTAAAAATGAGCACCTTTGTCAATGGAAGAATAAGAATAAGAATAAGAATAAATAAGAATAAGAGGAGGAGGAGGAGGAGGAGGAGGAGGAGGAGGAGGAGGAGGAGGAGAAGGAGAAGAAGGAGAAGAAGGAGAAGAAGGAGAAGGATTAGCTCACAACTGTTTCAGAATAACTCCTGATTTTACGTACACTTCAGGGACCACCACAGTTCTCGAGAACGTTGCAGAGTTGATGCCCAGCTCATTTGGAATGCAAGGATATGACTTACAAATGTCTTTGAATCATTCACATAAATATGCATGCATGTCGTTTATAATGGTAGCCTTGATGAGAAGACACAGGATAACTGAGCGCAAGGAACGCTTAAAGAGGGTTACATTAAAACAGAATATGAAGAGGCGGTTAGAAATCACAGGGCAAGTGACACCTTACTCTGATAACCCGGCGATAAAAAATTGTAGGCTATGATGTATAGGCAGAGTTGATGCCACTTGGTAGACCGGTTGAAGACTCTGCCTGGAAATCTTACAGGCCAGGCAGAACTGAGAAACACATACCAGGGCACAGGTAGTCCTCAACGTACGACCGCAATTGAGCCCAACATTTTCTGTTGCTCAGCGAAAAACATTTGTTCACTCGATTTTGCCCGTTATTACAACCTTTCTTGCTAAGTGAATCACTGCAGGTCGTTAAGTGAATCTGGCTTCCCCGTGGACTTCCCCGCTGGTCAGAAGGTCACCAAAGGGGATCGCACGACCACGGGACAACCGTCATAAACATGAGTCGGTGGCCAAGCGCCTGAATTTTGATCACATGATGCTGGAGAGGACGTAAAGTGTGAAAAATGGACATAAGTCACTTTTACAGTGCTGTTGCAGGTTCGAACGGACACTAAATGAACTGTTGTAAGTCGAGGACTACCTGTACAAGGATGAAGGAAGCCGTGTATTTTGAAAATAAAAGAATTTTAAAGGCGGGGGGAATCTTTAAAGAAAAACTCACTGGCATATAAGTCAATGAATATGCAGTAAGAGATTATTACTGTAATGCTCTCTACATGGGGCTCCTCTTGAAGAGCACTCGGAGGCTCCAACTGGTCCAGAATGCGGCCGCGCGGGTAATTATGGGTGCAACTCGTTGAGCCCATGTAACACCTCTCCTGCGCAAGCTGCACTGGCTCCCAGTGGTCTTCCGGGTGCGATTCAAGGTGTTGGTTACCACCTTTAAAGCACTCCATGACTCAGGACCTGGGTACTTATGAGACTGCCTTCTGCCACTGATAGCCTCCCACCGACCAGTCCGCTCCCACAGAGAGGGACTCCTCAGGGTGCCGTCGGCCAAATTATGTTGGCTGGTGACACCCAGGGGGAGAGTCTTCTCTGTGGGAGCTCCTGCCCTTTGGAATGAACTGCCCCCGGACATACGTAAGATCTCTGACCTCCAAGTTTTCCGCTGTGCTCTTAAGACCCTGCTCTTCCGACAGACAGGGCTAGCTTCATAATTGAGTTTTAAATTTGGAGTTCTTAAATTTTTGGGTTTTTTAGTTAATTGGCCTTAAATGTAATACTTTTAATAATTTTTAAATTTAAATTGTGATATTTGTATTGTGTTTTTACCTGGCTGTACACCGCCCCGAGTCCTTCGGGAGAGGGGCGGTATAGAAATAAAATTATCCTTATCCTTATCCTTATCCGAGACAATTATATACTTAATTCTCAAGTAAGGACCATAATTCAGACAGAACTTCTTGTTCTTAAGCAAGATAGTTGTTAAGTGAGTTGTGCCCCATTTAATGATGTGTTCCACCACTGTTAAGAGAATTACTTCAACTGTTAAGACAGACATATGGTCATTAAGCAAATCCCCCATTGACTTTCCTTATGTTGTAGCCTGTCAGCAGCCTGTGCAGATTGTAGCGGATTCCGACAACGAGGAGGCTGGTGTGGTGCTACGCCAGCAGCCCGTGCGGCTGGCGCTCAAGTCAGACAATGAGGAGGCTGGAGAAGATGTGGTGCCAGAGGCGGGGATTCAGCCAGGGCCTTCAGAACCTCCAGAAGCTCCTTTAAGTGAAGAGGACAAAGAGGAGGAGCCTCTTCTCGATGCATGGACGCGCAGAGCTGCCAAAAGGCAGGAGTGCTCCTCAGGAGGAGGTCTCCTTGAGAGTAAGGTTTAGGGCTAATTGGCCACTCCCTTAGCCTATTTAAGGAGGAATGCCACTTGCAGCAAGCTGTAGGGAACAACTTTAGTTCACTCTCCTTCACGTCTGGATTCTCTGCAAAATTGCTTCTGGGCTTTCTGCCAACTCTAGTAAGACTGTGATTACCTTATCTTAGAATTCTGGTAGGCTGGTAAGACAGTTTATTAACTGCCTTTGGTTGATAAAGACTAAGTTATTTGAGTAAAATAAGCTTTGCATAGAGTTTGTGTATGCTGCGTTCTTTGGGGTCCATAGCTGGGGCAGAACACCTTACCAGCTGGGAAAGTTACCAATGGTGATCACATGACCACAGGACAATACAACTGGCATAAGTACATGCCAGTTGCCAAGTGCCCAAAGTTTGATCACGTGCCTATAGGGATGCTGCAATGGTCATATGTGTGCAAACTGGTCAAAAGTCACTTTTTTCAGATAGTACACATAGTCCTTGACTTAAAATAGTTCACTCAGTGACAGTTCGAAGTTACGATGGCACTGAAAAAGTGACTGATGACAATTTTTCACACTTAGGACCACTGCAACATCCCAGTGGTCACGTGATCAAACTTTGACTTTTTGGCAACTGACTCGTATTTATGACGGTTGCAGGGTCCTGGGGTCATGTGATCCCCTTTTGCGGCTAAAATTAATGGGAAAGCCAGATTGACTTAACAATCGTGTGACTAACTTAACAACTGCAATGATTCACTTAACAACTGAGGCAAGAAAGGTCAGTTCGTAAAATAGGGCAAAATTCACTTACTGTATTTTTCGGACTATAAAACACACTTTTTTCTCTCCCAAAAGGGGGCAAAAATATCTGTGCGTCTTATAGACTGAATATTGCCGAAGCCCCTGCCACCCGCCAGCCATTTTTTGGTTTCCACACACCCTGTTTTCGGGCTATTTTTCAGCCTTTTTCAGGCCTTTTTTGGCTCATTTGGGGGGCCTTTTTTGGCTGGTTTTCAGGGCTTTTTTCGGCTTGTTTTTGAGGCTTTTTGGCCTGTTTTTGAGGCTTTTTTTAGCCTATTTTCGGACCTCAAAAACTGACTGGAAAAAGCCTCAAAAACGGGCCAAAAAAGCCTCAAAAATGCCCCCCAAAAAGCCTCAAAAACGGACCAAAAAAGCCCTGAAAACGGGCCAAAAAGAGCCTCAAAAATGGGCCAACAAAACCCCCAAAAATGGGCTGAAAAAAGCCTTGAAACCGGGCCGAAAAAAGCCCCCAAAATGGACTGGAAAAAGACTGGAAAGGGGCCGAAAAAAGGGAGGCCAAAAACTTTTTTTTGTTGTTTTCCTCTTCTAAATTTAGGTGGTCTTATAGTCCGGAAAATACAGTAACAAATTTTTCACTTAGCAACAGAAATGTTGGGCTCAATTGTGGACGTAAATCAAGGATTACCTGTGACTGTCAATGATCACTAAACGAATGGTTGTTAAGCTACCTGTACTCATTTTTGGCACAAAAGTGATTTGCTTTCAACAAAGTTTTAATTGTAATGAACTTTTGTCAGTCTTTGGACTTCTACCAATGGCCCATGTTACCAATTCTGTTCTTCCAGGCATTGTTTTCTGGTGTTCTACATAATATATGAGGATAAATGCTAAGTCCATGGTTTGCTTTAACCATGATATGGTAAATAAAACCACAGCAACCAGGTTTACATGGCTCAGGGATTCAGGGAGTTGAAGCAGGGGTGAAATCCAACAGGTTCTGGAGAACTGGTATTGAAAATTCTGAGTATTTCGGAGAACCAGTAGCGGAAATTTTTAGTAGTTTGGAGAACTGGCAAATACCACCTCTGGCTGGCCCCAGAGTGGGGTGGGAAAGGAGATTTTGCAGTATCCTTCCCCTGCCACGTCCACAGAACTGGTAGTAAAAAAATTTGGATTTCATCACTGAGTTGAAGTCCACACATTTTGAAGTTGCCAAGGTTGGGGAAACCCTGCTCTAAAGTATCAAGGGTTGGCCAACTAAGAGTCACTTTCTCGACTTCTGTCCGTCCAAGTGCAAAGCAACACAAGGCCTACACGCCATATCTGCTTAAACAGCAGAGGCATATTTTCCAACTTAAAACGCTTAAAGATACGCCAAAAGGAAAACGATAAAGACCTTTTTAAAAAACGAACCTAAAGTGCCTAAAAAAAAGAGAGAGAGAAGAAATACACTTACCGACAAAAACACTGAGGGATTTCCCCTTGGCCGTACAAAGGAAATAAGAAGGGGGTGTTGCCGTAGCGCCCCAGGCACTGCAGGAATTTTTGAGTGGCCTTCAGTCCGTCGATGGTGCAGCAATCGGCCTCCGAGACCATTGCAATGGAATGCAGAATGAAATGCTGCAGGTTGGGAGTTAACTTCTGGGTTTTTAAATAGTCGGCAAACTTGCAATCCTTCTGAGCTGTCTCAGGAGAAGAGAAGAGAGAAGAGGAGAAGAGGGAAGGGAAGGGAGGGGAGGAAGGGAGAGGAGAGGAGAAGAGAAGAGAAGAGAAGAGGGAAGAGAGGAGAGGAGAGGAGAAGGGAAGGGAGGGGAGGGGAGAGGAGCAGAGGAGCAGAGGAGGGGGAGGGGAGGGGAGAAGAGAGCAGAGGAGGGGGAGGGGAGAAGAGAGCAGGGGAGGGGGAGGAGAAGAGAGGAGCAGGTAAGGGGGAGGGAGAGGGAGAGGGAAGGAGAGGAAAGGAGGGGAGGGGAAAAGAGAGCAGGGAAGGGGGAGGAAAGGAGAGGAGAGGAGAAGAAAGAAGAAAGGAGCAGGGAGGGGGAGGGGGAGGGGGAGGGGAGGAGAAAAGAGAGAAGAAGAGAAGCAGAGGAGGGGGAGGGGGAGGGAGAAGAGAGGAGAGAGGAGAGAGGAGAGAGAGGAGAGAGAGGAGAGGAGAGGGAAGTAATTTCAGCATCACCATCTTTATATAAGTCAAGAAAACACAAGGTGCTCAGTTACAAGTAGTCCTTTACTTACGACTGATCACTCAGCGACCATTCTGTGTTGTCTTATTCCAAGGTTCCATGATCATCCCTTTCAGATCTAGGGTTGGCCAACATGGGCATCACGAACGCCAACATCCAGACTGAGCACAGATGTTGTCAATAAGGTCTCAGCCACCCTCATGAATGGTCAGAACCTCTCCACCACAGCAATCCAACAAAGTAAAGCACTTGGGAACTCCAAGCCCCCCTGGTGCTTCCTTGCATGCTAAATTAGGTTCCGTTCATTGAAAAATAAGGATTTCACCATCCGGGAAAAGATGCTCACCTTGGTATTCATCAGGACGCTGTTCAAAATCCAGGCAAAAGGTCAGAAATCTCATCAGCATTCTTTTTTCCACCATCGTCAGCTGTTTGTTATTGAAAATGTCTGCTCTGGAACATGGAACCTGAAACAAAAGAGTTTTGGGTCATCCTCCCCTTTGCACTTGGCTCGAGCAAAGAGATAACAATGACAGCATCCTTGCAAAGAGGAACTCACAACCGTGGGGTAGACTACTCCCTTGAGAGTCAAACCTGTCCCAACGTTAAAGGCCTGGAAGCCATCTTTTGCATTGGGCCTTCAGGCCTGCCACATTTCCTACTGTGGGAAACTGGGAGGGGAGGATTGTATGGAGTAGGGTGATATGTAGTCATAATAGCATTCCTTTCTCAGGGAGTCAAGGACATCTTGCCCTGCACCTGGATGGATGGAACTGGGAGACCTCTCCAGTTGGGACGGTGCTTTGATTGGACTATGTGATGGACTTGTGGGTGATGGGGCAGGGACTTGGACTTTCCTTTGGGTGGGGAAAACCTGGAAACTTTCAGATTTGGGTTTTCCCAGATGTGCCAATAGGACATCTCTAATAAAATGGAACTTTGAGGAACTTCAAGCCTCGGAGTTTTCTTTTGTTGGGGGTGTTACTTGGAACCCTGACATTTTAAGATTTTTTCCCCATTTGATTTTTAATTGTCATGATTCTATAATTTAAAAAAAAATCCTAATTTAATTATTACTTTTAATGTTAATTTTTATATGTTGCCTTATTTATCAGTTGGATTATATTGCACGCCATCCAGAGGCTCTCTTTGAGGGAGTTGGGTGGTTTAGAAATAAAAAATACAAAAAATAATAAAATAAATAAAATAAAATAAAATAAAATAGTAAAATAATAAAATAAAATAAAATAAAATAAAATAAAATAAAATAAAATAAAATAAAATAAAATAAAATAAAATAAAATAAAATAAAATAAAATAAAATAAAATAAAATAAAATAAAATAATAAAATAAAATAAAATAAAATAAAATACGTACTGAATAGATGGAAGTAGGAGGCAGGAATCAATAGGACTATATTAATGAAAATAGCAATAGCAATAGTATTTAGATTTATATACCACTTCACAGTGTTTTTACAGCTTTCTCTAAGCGGTTTACAGATTGTTGTCCTCAACAATCTAGGTCCTCATTTTATCAACCTCGGAAGGATGGAAGGCTGAGTCAACCTTGAGCAGATCAGGATCGAACTCTTGGCAGTGGGCAGATTTAGCCTGTAATACTGCATTCTAACAAAGGGAAGGGAAGGGAAGGGAAGGGAAGGGAAGGGAAGGGAAGGGAAGGGAAGGGAAGGGAAGGGAAGGGAAGGGAAGGGAAGGGAAGGGAAGGGAAGGAAAGGAAAGGAAAGGAAAGGAAAGGAAATAGCACTTATATACTGCTTCACAGTGCTTTTACAGAGTCAGCCTATTGCCCCCAACAATCTGGGTCCTCATTTTATTGACCTCGGAAGGATGGAAGGCTGAGTCAACCTTGAGCCGGTCAAAATTAAACTCCTGGCAGCGGGCAGAGTCAGCCTGCAATCCAGCACTTTAAACCCACAGTGCCACCACGGCTCAGTGAAAAGGAACGCTTTCCAAAGAGCCGTGAGTTCGATTTTGCAATTTGACCGATTGGCGTACCTGTTCCACTCTGCCGTCTCTCAAGACAAGAATACGGGTAACGTTTTTGAACTCGGCATATCGGCTGACATTTGACTTGATGAGGAGGTCAATGAGCAATCCTCGGGAATAAAGGAGCTGCAGGAGAGAAGAAGAAGAAGAAGAAAAAAAAAAAAGAACATGTGTACAAATTCTTCCGAGAAAACACGATTGCTATTTTCAATAAACTTTTTTACTTCCTTGCTGTTATTGCTTGCAAGGAACCCGCTTGCCAAGAATGCTAGGCATTTTGGTAAATTAAAAGTGGCTCTTCTGGCCGAGAAACTGGAAGGAGAAGAAAACAAAACGCAAACAGTCTTAAAAATAAATAATGACATTTTGAAAAGCAGCAGCAAATCAGCCCTTATGCAGCTGGAGGAAATAACCTCAAAGGCTGAAGGGGACACAACGGAAGTAATGATTTTCTGCAAAGGAATATTATTGCACTAGGAAAAGAACTGGAGAAACAATCTTAGAATTACAGTAGTGGCCAAAATTGTGGAAACTTTGTGGGAAAAGTGTATTTTCTAAAACTAGCTAATAACACCACTTTTTTTTTTTTTTTTTTTTTTGGAGTAGTACCATATAATTATATATCACTGGAAAGATAATGTCATCAAGAACGTAATGCATTAACTTTTATGAAGGAGTTGCTATTAGAATAGCAGTTGCAGTATAAAGAAGAAAAGGGAAACACGTAGGAAAAACGAGATATGCAAAAATTATCATCGTCGAAAAAATGAGATATACAAAAATTACCATCATGTCAGTTAATACTTAGTTGGGTAACCTTTGGCATGAATTACGGCCTTACAACATCTTCCCATGGAATGAACCAAGTCTTTTAGTTCTGCAGCTGTTCTAATGTGAAACCAAGATTGAATGATGGCTTCTATTAACTGGTTTTTATTGCTTCTGACTAACAAGTTTCTTTAGTCGGCTCCATAGATTTTCAATTGGGTTAAGGTCTGGGCTATTCCCAGGCCATTCCAGCAGTGGAATAGGATTATCTTGAAACTCCAAAAAAAAAGTGGTGTTATTAGCCATCAAACCTCAAAAATACACTTTCCCCAAAAGGTTTCCACAATTTTGGCCACTATTGTAAAAGAAACTACAGGTGGTCCTCGACTTACGCCCACAATTTCTGTTGCCGAGTGAGACAGTTATTAAGTGAGGGTTGCTCAATTTTACAACTTTTCTTGCCCCAGTGGTTAAGGGAACCACAGCAGTTGTTAAGCGAGTAACGTGGCTATTAAGTGAATCTGGCTTCCCTGTGGACTTGGTTTCTTAGAAGGTTGCCAAAAGAGGGATCGCATAACCCCGTCGTAAATGTGAGACCGTTGCCAAGCGTCTGAATTGTGATCATGTGACCATGGGGTTGCTGCAACGGTCGTTAAGTGAGACAAATGGTCATACGTCGCTTTTTTCAGTGACGTAACCTCGAACGGTGTTGTAAGTCGAGGATTATCTGTATTTGATACTATGCAAATCAAAAAGTTATCTGGAAAAAAATTAAAAAGATTCTTACTGGAGGTATTCACGATGCTAACCTTCAAATCATAAAAAAAAAAAAAAATCTAGCTATATATTCTAGAAGAATATATTTGACAAGACTTCCAGAGGTTTTAATCTTCTTTATAATATTCTACATATCCTTTCTACTTCATCTTCCCTGTTTTTTGGTGTTTGGACTCCCGATCTTAACGGCTGTCTTTATTTCTTCAATATCCCAGCAAGCCTGCAAGGGTTACAAGTTGAAACCATAAAACTTAATCTTCTAAATACCTTTGCTCACTTTGTATAAGCTCCAAATTTATTATACATTCTTGGAAGGACATGAATGTAAAAACCTCTCTCGCACAAGATGGATGACCTCACTTCGAAAAGGCAATGCTCCACTGGAGAATGTTAGTTACAACAGGCCATCATTCTCAAAAGTAGTCGGGAATCAGAAGAAGATGACTTTGCAAGGCCAGAGAGAGAGAGAGATACAGAGGAATTTGCTTTCCGAATCCAAGCTGTATGCCTTGTCCAGATCTTGGGCAGAAGATCGCAAAACAGACCAAAACAGGACCATGGAGAGCTCTGAGGAAACGATTTGCTTTGATGGGAGGTTAAATCAAGGCTAGATTCCGTACCAGGGTGGATAAAAATCGACGATTAAAAAAAATAAATTAAAAAAAATGGATTTTTTTTTAAATTTAAATAAGATTTTTTTGATTTTTATCAAATTTATTTTAAGAAAATGCTTTTGGAGTTTAAAAAAATCTATCTAAAAAGGTGGTTTTCTATTTAAGATACATTGATAATTTAGTTTGTTCAGCATGAAATGGAGCTTAGTTATGTAGCACGAGGCTGTAGATTCTGCAATATTTACATTTTGGGTAAACTCATTCAATGCATCCAAGCTCTGCATGCTAAATAGGAAACCTTCGTTTTGTTTGCAAATAATCATATTACAGATTCGAACTAACAGCAAGAATGAGTCCTTACATTGAAAGAGCCCCTGTCTTTTCAGATCCATCATGGCAGCACCTGTTTAGCGGGCATCCACTCACCTGCCGCCACCACGTCCCTCACCTTGTTATGTCACTGCTGCATCACCAGCCATCCCATTAAAGTGAACGGGACTGTTGGTTAGTCAACAATGAGTCAGAGGAGGAGCTGCTGTGGGACTCACTTAAGAAATGTCAACAGCTAGGATTGTATTTGCAAAAAATTGGAAAAGTGAAGAGATCCCTCCAGATGAGAATGCGATTAGGAAAATACTAGAATGTGCAGAAATGAATATATTGACACTGGCTATCAAAGAGAAAGAATAAACTGATTATTATACAATTTGGGAATCTTTTTACCAGTGGGTAGAGAATAGAAGTAAGAATTAATAGTAAAAGAAGTTACTTAAAGTATAGAAAATGTATTAATAGTTAGTATAATTAATAGGGTTAAATAAATCACAATGGGATTGCTATAATATTAAGATACTTAAGGTATTGGAAATTAAGCCAAGATAAGATTAAGCAATGAATAAGATTGTATATTTTAATGTTGGCACAAAATATGTGTACCCAGAAGACACACTGGTTAATGGAAAATGGATTGTTTATATAAAAATAAAATTAAAAAAAAACTTTTTTAAAAAATGTCTCGCTTAGCAACAAAAATTTGGGGCTGTTTTAGTTTGTAAGTCGAGAACTATCTGCATGATTAATAAGCAGAAGTGACTTTTAAAAAAAAAGCAGAAAAATATAGTTAAGTCTCTTACCTTAGAAATTAAATCAATATTAAACCGCCTCCCTTCTTTTACAATTTGGGGATAGGTGATTTTCCTTGGTTCAGCTGCAGCTTCAGGGACTGGCTCAGATTTATGGTCTCCTGTTGCCAATGCTGTTGGATCAGGCACGATGCTGTCAGAGGACTTCCCTTCCAGAGAAGTCCCTCCTGTCTCCTCTTCGTCACTGGTACCTTGTGGATCACCTCCTGCATCGCTTTGAGGGCAGATCTCTTCGCTTTTGGCCCCATCATCTGAAGATAAGCATCCATTCTCGACCTCAGTGACCGCAGAGGTCTCCACTGAATCCTTACTAAAGGCAGAAGTGGCTGAGGCAGATGGTCTTGGTAGTGCACCGGCTTCTTCAACATCTTCAGCTGAGTCCTGGCTGGGTTGTTGTTTGTTTTTTTCCCCAAAGAGAGAAAGAAAAATCAATTCACCAACAACCCTGATTTGCAACGGTCCATTGCAGTTAGAGGCTTCTCCAACTTAGCCAATGCTACAAGAACGATGATGTTTGTGGACATTCTCCATCATCCAGGTCAGTTGTCCCAAAGATGCTTTTTCCAAGAATAGAACAGAACAGAACAGAACAGAACAGAACAGAATAGAATAGGGGTAGGGGTAGAATACAGTAGAACAGAATTGGAGTAGAGTAGAGTAGAGTAGAGTAGAGTAGAGTAGAGTAGAATAGAATAGAATAGAATAGAATAGAATAGAATAGAATAGAATAGAATAGAATAGAAGTGGAGTGGAGTGGAGTGGAGTGGAGTAGAACAGAACAGAACAGAACAGAACAGAACAGAACAGAACAGAACAGAACAGAACAATAATGGAATGGAATGGAATGGAATAGAAATAATAGAAAGGGAAATAGAGAAATAGAAATAGAGCTGGAAGGGACCTTGGAGGTCTTCTAGTCTAGCCCCCTGCTCAAGCAGGAATGCCAATACTATTTCAGATAAGTGGCTGTCTAGTCTCTTAAAAACCTCCAGTGATGGAGTGCCCATGACTTCTGAAGGCAAGCTATTTCACTGATTCATTGTCCTCACTGTTAGGAAGTTTCTCCTTAATTCCAGGTTGCTTCTCTCCTTGATTAGTTTCCAACCCTTGTTTCTTGTCCTGCCCTCCGGTGCGTTGGAGAATAATTTGACCCCTCTTCTTTGTGGCACCCTCTCAAATACTGGAATGCCGCTATCATGTTGCCCCTAATTCTTCTTTTCTTTAGACTAGCCCAACCCAACTCCTGCAATAGTTCTTCATATGTTTTAGCCTCCAGTCCCCTGATCATCTTAGTTGCTCTTCTCTGAACTTTTTCCAAGTTTTCCAAGTCTCCAAACTAGACTTTCTTGGGGTTTTATTCCCCTTGAAAACGTTTTGCTTCTCATCCAAGAAGAGAACTTCTCACCCTAGAAGCGAACTTCTTCAGAACTGAAGAAGCTCCTTGCATGAGAAGCAAAATGTTTTCCAGGGATTAAAAAAAAAAAAAAACAAGGCAGGAAGGACAGTTGTCTTTTGGAAAAAACACCTTTAGGACAACAAGAGCTACGCCTTTCCGCTTTGGTCCACTTTCACTGGAGTTATAATAATCTGAACCTAAATCTTTCCCCCTTTTAAATGTAAATTTTAATTTGTTTTTAAATTATTGGGTATTTTAAATTTGCCTCAGCCAAATTATTTAATTCATTTTTATTCTATTTTAAATTTTTGTATTTATGTGTTTTATTCTGTGGCTGTTCACCGCCCTGAGTCCTTCGGGAGTAGGGCAGTATATAAATCCAATAAAAAAAACACAAAAAAAAAAAACACATGGAAGCCAGGATGCTATTACAGAAACCAAATCCTAAAGTGTGGGCAAAAAGCTACAGTAGATGAATATTAGTGAATACCCTTTTATATAATAAAATAAAAGCAGTTACAAGAAAAAACATGCAATAATTGAACAACGGCAGACTGTAACTTAATATAAATGTGTATCATTATTAGAAATATATAAATTGAACGCAATAACTGTGATCAATTCTACTAGTTTTATTTCTATTAGAACAGAGATGGCCAACCTTTTTGGCACTGAGTGCCCAAACAGGAATGTGCGTGCACGCGCGTGCATGAGGCTCCAACTGGTCCAGAACGTAGCCACGCGGGTGATTATGGGCGCAGCTCGTTGCGCCCATGTAACACCTCTCCTACGCGAGCTGCGCTGGCTCCCAGTGGTCTTCCGGGTGCGATTCAAGGTGTTAGTTATCACCTTTAAAGCGCTCCATGGCTTAGGACCTGGGTACCTACGAGACCGTCTTTTGCCACCAATAGCCTCCCACCGACCAGTCCGCTCCCACAGAGAGGGACTCCTCAGGGTGCCGTCAGTCAAATGATGCCAACTGGCGACTCCCAGGGGGAGGGCCTTCTCTGTGGGGGTTCCAACCCTTTGGAATGAACTGCCCCCGGAGATACAGAATATCCCTGATCTCCGTGCTTTCCGCCGTGCCCTCAAGACCCTGATGTTCCAACAGGCGGGGCTAAATATACGAACATGTGAATGATTTTTTAAATGTGATCTAATTCTGGGTTTTATTTAATTGACCAAACTAAGTAATAATTTTAATTAGCAATTTTATGATGTTTGTGTGTCTATATTTTTCTTGACTGTACACCGCCTTGAGTCCTACGGGAGAAAGGCAGTATAGAAATCTAATAAATAAATAAATAAATAAATATGAGAGCGCCGGAGCACCAGAAATTCAAAGACCAGCTGGCCGGCGCCCACATGCCTGTTTTTTGGCCCATTTTCAGGCTGTTTTCCAGGCCATTTTCAGGCTGTTTTTGAGCTAGAAAATGGGCCAAAAAACGAGGTCCAAAAAGGGGCCAGAAAATGGCCTGTTTGGCTGTTTTTCGGGCCGTTTCCAAGCGCTCTGGAATCAGAAACAATAGAGCAGCGTGATGATGCTCATGTCCATAGAGAGGGCTCTGCGTGCCACCTCTAGCACGCATGCCATAGGTTCGCCATCATGGTATTAGAATGTATGACACCAGGGGTAAAATGCTCCCGGTTCGGACCGGATCACCCGATCCGGTAGTGATAGCGGCGGGTGGTTCGGAGAACCGGTAGCAAAAATCCCTGTGCCCCCCCCCATGCCCAGCTGAGCCGCACAATCATCAGAGGCTTTCTTTTTTTAAGCATTTTTTCTACAACCTCTTCAGCCAAAAAAATGCTTTTAATAGTAAAAAAAAAAAAAAAGCCTCTGATGATCGCGCAGCTCAGCTAGGATCGTCAAAGGCTTTTAAAAGAAAAAAAAAACCCTTTTTTTCTTTTAAATGCCTCTGACGATCCAAGCTGAGTTGCCTGATTGTCAGAGGCATTTAAAAGAAAAAAAAGTCTCTGCCGATCAGGCAACTCAGCTGGGATCGTCAGAGCCTTTTGAAAGTATTTTTTCTACAACCTCTTCGCCAAAGAGGTTGTAGAAAAAATGGCTTTAAAAGTTTTTTTTTAAAAAATGGCCACGCCCACTCAGTCACATTAAACCTACCACCAAGCCACGCCCACAGAACTGGTAGCAACAAATTTTAGATTTCACCACTGTTTGACATCCAGGTGCCACACTGTTTATGCATTGATATGTTTGTAAAAAAATAAAAGAATAAAAAACTTGCGGGCGGGGGGGGGACTTTCACTGGAGTTATAATAATCTGAACATGGAAGCCTGGATGCTATTACAGAAACCACACCCTAAACTGCGGCAAAAGCTACAGTAGGTGAAGGATGATACCAAGTAGATAGAGGCATTTTATATCTGAATTGGGCCAGGATTGCCATTCTTCTCCCACCTCCCAAATTTGTGTGTGTGTATAGGTATGGTTCAGGTAGTATGGTACAGGTAGTCCTTGACTTACAACAATTCATTAAGTGACCACTCAAAGTTACAACTTCACTGAAAAAAGTAACCTCTGACCATTTTTCACAATTGTGACTGTTGTAGCATCTTCCTGGTCACGTCCTCAAAATTCAGATGCTGGTTCATATTTATGACGGTTGCAGTGTCACGTGATCCCCTTTTACGACCTTCTGACGGGCAAAGTCAAGGGGGAAGCCAGATTCACTTAACAACCGTGCTACTAATTTAACAACTGCAGTGATTCACTTACCGTACTTTACGGAGTATAAGACCCACTTTCCCTTCTCTCCCCCGAAAAGAGGGTGGAAATGTTGGTGCATCTTATACACCGGTGCGTCTTATAGTCTGAAAAATACGATAACAACGGTGGCCAGAAAGGTCATACAAATGAGGCAAAATCCACCGAAGGAAGGTCTCACTTAGCAACATAAATTTTGGGCTCGGCTGCGGTCGTAAGTCGAGGACTACCTGTAGCTGAGTTGTTGCTGGACTCCCAATTGGGGAAAATCCAATCCATTTTGTCTGCAAAGAACTGAAAATCGCTCCCTGCCAGCCTCCCAACTAAAGCAGAAACTTCTATCTAATCTTCCCGCAACAACAATGAGTTAAAAAGCAACTCTGGAATACGAATCTGAAATTTATAATCCCCATCCCGGATATTTTTTTCACCCAAGGACATAATTTTCAAAGAGAATAGATGCGGCAATAAAAACGGAAGCAGGGTGGGGGGAGAAATGTTCACATTTAAATCTTTGTACAGGTCTGGGGAGGAAAATCTCCCACCCACTCGCTCCTTTTTCGGCCATGCTATCTCACAAAAAGGGATACATCTGCAGCATCAATTGTGGTGTAAATTCTGAACATTATCTAGTGTCGTTCATTAATTAATGGTCCCAACAAAGGAAATCTCTCAAAGCCAATGTGTCTTATTAATGCTTTGCCACAGTCACCCTTCCAATAGGTCAAAAGAAAAACTGCCAACCAGCTGGTTAATTTATGCAGCACAGGTGTTCACTATTTATTTTTCAGTCGTTTTCCCTTTTCTTTTTTTTTTAAAATTCTTTTTCTCTATCCCACTTGTTGCAGAGATGGCATTCTCTCCCTTTGATGGATGCATTTTATTTCATGGCTGGCAGTTCAGCTTTGTACGTTCTATTACCGCTGCTACCCAGCTGTTTTATCCTTTCAAAATAAATGTTTAATGGCAACTTCATAGGAGTTCAAGCAAGTTAAGAAGCAAAGTGGAGGAGGGGAACGAAGCTGAAGCACGTAAAGTAACAAAATTGGGGTCAAATCAACTGTTCCTCGAGCGTAAATTAGATGCAGGGTACTGGGTTTTGGTTTGATTTGAAACAGCTTTTCTTTTTTAAATGGGCTCCATTAAATATATATATTGCTCCTGGAAGCACGAAGCCGAGAACACCAGCCTGAAGATGACGAATGAGACTTCGTCGAAACGTCGCCAAGACACTTCCAATTTTACGTGGGAGAAGACCCGAATAACCAAAGACCTACATACAAACACCCGCGAAAACCTGAGAAAACATATATATATATATATATATATATATATATATATATATATATATATATATATATATATATATATATATATATATATATATATATATTCAAAAGCAAAAAGCTGGTGCAGATGCAATAACCAATCCAGAGCTACAAGAACAGTCTAGAACAGGGGTGTCAAACTCGATTTAAATTGAGGGCTGCATCAGGGTTGTGTTTGACCTCGAAAGCCCAGGGGCGTGGCTAGGAGTGGGCATGGTCAGGGTGGCCATGGCCAGCTCGATGTCACTCATCAAGGCTCTGTTTTCAGCCGCTGTTGTGGCTCCGTCCTCCGAGCCTATCTTATCGGAGGAAAAAGGCTCCGAACATGAAGGAGAGGAGACGGCCAGGCCTCCCTCTCCAGGATCCTCCTCTCTGGCAATGCCTCAGGTGTCTCCCGAAGGAGAAGAGATTGGCCAGGAGCCAGGTGTTTCCGAGCCGTCGGATAGTGACGAAGAAACATTGTGGTTGGACCCATGCCAGCGTCGGAGAGACAAGCGTGCGCAGCAGAAAAGGAGGCGTGCCAGAGATTAAGCTGAGTCACTGGACCACACCCCACAGGCTATAAAAGGGAGTGTGGTGGCCATTCGGACTCTGTGACGGACAAAGCTAATCTCTGGCGAGTCACTTTGCACCTTTGGACACAACACCTATTTGCTGTGGATTTAATTACAAACTGGACTATTCAAACTGTGTGTATTTTTGTCTGTGTTATCGGAGTAAAAGTTCTTGGCAGGCAGCCACGGAGTTGCTGCCAAGTTCCTTATCACTGACGTTGAATGTTTGAAGAGTTTATTTAACCCTCGGCTGGCTGGTTGGGGGCGGGGACAGAACAGCCGCGACATCCTCCTGTAACCCTCTGCCAGCAAAAACGGTGTTCAGGGAAGCCGCACACGGTCTACCCAGATTCCATTTTCAGCCGAGGCGGCCTCCTGCAGCCCTCCGCCAGTGAAAACGGAGGTCCCCGAGCTTCTGTTTCGCTGGCAAAGGGCTGCAGGAGACAGTCGTGGCTGAAAACAGAGGCTGAAAGGGCTGCATGCAGCCCTCCCAAACTCCGTTTTCACTGGAAGAGGGTTGCAGTAGGCCATGCATTACCCTCCCGAGCTCCATTTTCGCTGGCAGAGGCACCACGGGCCAGTCTTTCATTGTTTTCAGGGCGGCCCCCATGGATCAGATCTAAGCACACCATGGGCCAGATTCAGCCCGCCGGCCCTGAGTTTGACACCCCTGGTCTAGAAGAAGGAATGATGTAAACAACAACCACCCCAAAATAGTCAAGGATTAGGAGCAACTCACTCCCTTATATGAAACAATTGCAAATGTTTGGAGCTGTTTAATAAGAGAGGAAAAAAAGAGATAGAAAACACTAAAAGTTAATTAATGTTATACAACGAGCATTCTTCTTTTTTACTAATAATACTTCATATATCATAAGATATAATATATCTATCATTCTTCATAATTCCGGTCACCTGATGAAACCACTTTGTAGGCAAAATGGGATCGACAAAAGGAAATATTTATTACGCTCACTATAAATTGTTTATACAAAAAACAAAAAGCAGGGTACACACTGAATAAACTATAAATAAGTAAGATACACCAGGGGATTGGCTACCAAGAGCTTTGGTGATCACTACAAACTTGAGTGGGTTATAAACAAATAAAATGTTCATTGATAATATGGCTCCTTTTCTCCGTGTTTTAAGGACAATTTGTTTTTCCCAATTGCCGCGCAAATCAAGGAAAAGTCAAGCTTTTACAATATATGAAAGCATAGCTATTTCCCACTGCCCAAAATGTATCTGTCTATTGTAACAAGCCACACTCAAGCCAGTCTCATGACATCTTACAAAGAGAGTGAAACTGCGGCATTGGTACGTCTAGGATGGTCTCAGTAAGTAGACAAATCTTTTTTCATCACAAGTTTTCAAGTTTAGTATAGAGAAGGATGGATTGGATTCCTGAAGTCACTTAGGCTTTCATAATGCTTGAATTGGTGAGCAGCTCCAAATATCTTCTCTAGAACGTTGAGAATTTTATTTTTCATTAAAGGTAAAGGTTCCCCTCCCACATATGTGCTAGTTGTTCCTGACTCTAGGGGGCGGTGCTCATCTCCGTTTCAAAGCCAAAGAGCCAGCGCTGTCCGAAGACATCTCCGTGGTCATGTGGCTGGCATGACTCAACGCCAAAGGCGCACGGAACGCTGTTACCTTCCCACCAAAGGTGGTCCCTATTTTTTCTACTTGCATTTTTTACGTGCTTTCGAACTGCTAGGTTGGCAAAAGCTGGGACAGGTAACGGGAGCTCATCCCGTTACGCGGCATTAGGGATTCAAACCGCTGAACTGCCAACCTTTCGATCGACAAGCTCAGTGTTGTAGCCATTGGAGTCACGCGTCGCTCCCTACATTTCATTATCCCCTTCCAAATAATCACGATAATTGAAGTTGCACACTGCATTATATCAATCTGGGACCCTCCACGCACTAAATTGTGGCTAATTGAATAATTCATAGTTTAGAAACAGGACTTCGTAGAATATGCAAACACATCTATTAAATTAAATACGCATCATCTTGTACTCACCTAACATAGCAGAAATATTCTACATTCTGGATGGTTTGATCTTCCTTGTTAAGAGGAACCGCTTCCTCATTTTCAAGAATTAGTCCTTGCCAAGCTGTACTTTCCTCACATGGATCCGCCGGTTCCTTGTAATAACAGGAACAAAGAAAATAAAGTTTGTATTAGAAAAGACGGAGGAGGGGACCAAAAAGCACTGTAATATATATATATATATATGTATGTATGTATGTATGTATGTATATATGCATATGCATATATATATGTATACATATATATATTTGGTTTCATTTAAACTTTTAAAATAAACACTTACCCATGTTTCCCCGAAAATAAGACCCTGTCCTATATTTTTTTGAACCCCGAAATAAGCGCCTGGCCTCATTTTCAGGAAGGTCTTATTATTTTGAAGCGCATGGAACAAGATGGGGCTCCTCTTGCCATCTTACCTGATTTCCAGCTCTGCGTTTAAATATTCTCAGGAAGGGCTTATTTGGGGGGTGGGGTGTTTCTTGTTTTCAGGGGGAGGCTTATTTTAGCGCATGCGCTCAAAAGCCCAATTGGGCTTATTATCAGGGGATGTCTTATTTTCGGGGAAACAGGGTTATCAAGTTGCAAGATGGTTTTTGAAAGCTAATTGAACCTTTTTAAACTTCTGCAAAGTACAGCGTAACAGAATGCAGACAGCAAATATACCTATATAGATAATTCTGATTGGCTCATGATTGCTACAACATAGGAAGACAATATATGGATGAAGGCTTACTTTTTTTTTTTTGAAGAACTATTTAAAAAAAAAAAAGAAGGATAAAGGACATGATAATATTATTGGAATTTTCAATCATTTTCTTCATTTTAGGAATTAAAAAAAAACAATTAACGGTAGGCTTAAGATTTTTTTTTTTTTCTGCAAGATCCAAGGGTCCAGAGGTTTTGTTTCCTGAGCTTTCAGACTCGTGTTGGAGCAGATCTGCAGGGAACTTCTTTCTTGCACTCTGGTGACCAACTGTTCTGCCTCAGCTGCAGACCCCAAAGAACGCAGCACACACAAAGTCTGTACAAACCTTAGTTTACTAAATTAAATCAGTCGTTTTCAAATAAAGGCTGTTAATTAACTTTCTTAACAGCCTACAAGAATCCAAAGGATAAATAATCGTAATCTTACTATGGTTGGCAGAAAGCCCAGAAACAATTTGCAGGAAACTGATAAAGAGAACTAAGATCAGGATACGAAAGAGAATGAACAAAGTTGTTCCCTGCAAATTGCCTCAGTCGTCATCCTTCCTTAAATAGGCTAAGGGAGTGGCCAATTAGCCCCAAGCCTTACTCTCGAGGAGACCTCTTCCTGAGGAGCCACTCCTGCCTTTTGGCAGCTCTACACGCCCGTGCATCGAGAAGAGGCTCCTCCTCTTCTTCCTCTTCACTTATGGGAGCTTCTGGAGGTTCTGAAGGCCTGGCTGAATCCTGCCTCTGGCACCACATCTTCTCCAGCCTCCTCATTGTCTCACTCGAGTACCAGCTACACAGGCTGCAGGCGCAGCACCACACCAGCGTCCTCACTGTCGGAATCAGCTACTAGCTGCACAGGCTGCTGACGGGCCACAACACCAACCCAGATTGGATCCTCCAACATTATCCTGGAACATGATAGTTTCGCCTTCATAATTTTTTTTCTTTCTAGTTTGCAAAAAAAAAAAAAAACCCTAAGGAAAATAGCACAACAACACTTGTTCCACTGGTTTGCAGTGTGATGTTGGAAGGGTTCTCGAGCTAGGCAGAAAAAGGCCTGTCTTGCATAATGACCACAGGTTGCCAAATCTATCCTTACATGTTGTTTTTACTGAGCGAATCGATCAACTGATCCCTTCTTGGTGGAATTTAATCTAAGCAGAAATATTAAAATAATTTAAAATTAGGAGGTGGGAACAGAGCACGTCTGTTCTTCCCACCTGTGTTAGAATTCTCAACTTCCTAAAAAAAAGGAAAACAGGCCCGGAAGACTTAGGTTTAAATTAAAACTAATGCTTCAACAAAAACAATACCATGTTTTCCCGAAAATAAGACTGGGTCTTATATTAATTTTTGCTCCAAAAGACGCATTAGGACTTATTTTCTGGTTGGGTCTTATTTTTGAGGAAATACGGTACTAAATGCATCCATCTGGCTGACAATCTTAACTGGGGCTTATTTTTGGGGTAGGACTTAATATTACGAGCATCCTGAAAAATCATGCTAGGTCTTATTTTCTGGTTGGGTCTTATTTTCAGGGAAACAGGGTAGAATTTGAGATAAAACAATAAAGCTGCTCCTTACTTGGTTTTCTTTTATCCAGGACAATAATCCCGAGAAGCTAAAACTTGCCCAATTTCCTCCATAGTAATTTCTTCTGTGGCAGCAGAACGGAGAAGGAAAGAAGAAAAGAAAAAGAGTCAGCAATTTCCTTATTGGAAGGATTTCAGTTATAGAGAAAGATGTCCCAGAAAAGAGACTTTCGCACGTCTCTATGAATAAAGAGAATAATAAGTATACAAACCAATTCCAACCAGCAAATTCCCTCTTCCCTTTTCCATTTAGTCACCATAATTGCCGTTTAAAAGTAGGATATAATTTCGTATAGGCATAGCAGTGTATTCAACGACAAAGTTTTGATCAGGAGCATAAGCATAACTGAGCCTCACATTTACACCTTTACTTTTTATTACATTTTTATGCCACCCACCTCCTCTACAAGGTGACTCAGGGTGGCGAATAATAAATCATCATCTTATTTTAATGACTCCATAATCCCTTGAGGGGTGGAGTCTGGGCAATCGAATGGAGCTGAGTGCATACTGGCCGGATGCCCTTCCTATTGCTAATACAGAGTTTTTTTCAGCAGATATATTCGCATTGTGCCCAGAGAGAGAAATATCTGCCCCTACCTTGGATCGAACTCACAACCTCTAGGTCACCACACCACTCTGGCGAATAATAAATAATAATAATTTAATAAATAATAATTTACATCTTTAACTGAAGTTGTACAGGTAGTCGTCGACTTACAACAGTTCATTAAGTGACCATTCGAATTTATAAGAGCACTGAAAAAAGTGACTTATGACCATTTTTCACACTTACGACTGTTGCAGCATTCCCATAGTCACGATCAAAATTCAGATGCTTGGCAACTGGCTCGTATTTATGACGGTTGCAGTGTCCCGGGGTCATGTGACCCTCTTTTGCGCCTTCTGCCAAGCAAAGTCAATGGGGACACTGGGTTCACTAACAACCAAGAGCCTTGGTAGTACAGTGGTCTAAAGCACCCTGTTATTAAGAACAGCTGCCTGCAATTACTGCAGGTTCGAATTTCGCCAAGGCTCAAGGTTGACTCAGCCTTCCATCCTTTCAAAGGTAGGTAAATTGAGGACCCAGTTGTGGAGGCAATAAGCTGACTTTGTATAAATATACAAAAGGATGAAGGCTATTGCTTAGAGCATTGTAAGCCGCCCTGAGTCTCCAAAGAAGGGCAGCATATAAATCAAATTAAAAAAAAAAACTGTGTTGGTAACTTAACTGTGGTGATTCGCTTAACAATTGTGGCAAGAAAGGTCGTAAAATGATTCAAAATTCACCTAACAACTGTCTTGCTCAGCAAAAAACATTTTGGGCTCAATTGTGGTCATAAGTCGAGAACTACCTGTAGTAACAACTGCAATTAGTTGAAAACCAAACTGGAGCCCTACAAGAACAGGACCAAATCAAAGGAGTCAAAAAGCATTTTTACAATAGCAAAAAGCACACACACACAGACACAGAGAGAGAGAGATATCCGTCTATTTGAAAACTTTTTTTGGGGAATTTGATAATTACATGGGAGGGTAATGAGGATTTAAAGCTGACCAGCTGCTGTAAAGATGATGAACTGGGGATGAGTCAGTAGAGGTATTGCCCCTTTAAGAAGCTGTCTATATAAGGAAGGCCTTCAGAGGGCGTCTCTCTCTCTCTTTCCTTGTGTATCTCTCTCCTAGTCATCTTCTATCTGCGTTGTAGCTCTCCATGTAGAGTTGAAGATTGATTGATTGCCTGGTGTGTGCCTACCATGTGTATGTCTGTATATAGAAGTCCTGTATATAAACCACTGTGTTTTCCCAAAAATAAGACCCTGTCTTATATTTTTTTGAACCCTAAAATAAGCGCTTGGCCTTATTTTTGAGGAGGTCTTATTATTTTGGGGCGCATGGAGCAAGACAGGGCTTCTCTTGCAGTCTTACCCGATTTCCAGCTCTGTCTCCGTAAACCTAACTAGAGGAAATGGCAGGGACCAGCTGCACATGTGTTTAAATATTTTCGGGGAGGGCTGATTTTGGGGGGGGGAGGCTTATTTTAGCGCATGCGCTCAAAAGCCTGGTTGGGCTTATTATCAGGGGATGTCTTATTTTCGGGAAAACAGGGTATTTGTAATGACAAAACCTCTGTGTCCTGTATTTTGCTCCTGGGTTGTCTCAAAATAGTAATCACGCTGTAAACACTCTGACAATGCAAAACAAAACAATACAACTCCCTAAACAGTAAGAACTGTCTTTTAAGAATTCTTAAAACATGGGGGCTGTCAAATTTTCCAAAACTCGATATTCCAATTCTTGATTACTCAGGATCGTAGATCATACATATTGGTTTTTTCAGCTTCTGGTTATCGTCCTGACATATTCCAAAGCTCATCAAACCTTGGAGGAGTCAGGCTAGCCGCTAATCGCAATTCAAGCAATAGATCTCCACTAAGCCTCTGGTCTCCGATCCAAAGGAGACCTTCATAAATGTCGGGATTTTAGAAAAGTGTAATTGATAGAAACGCAAGAGCAGAATTTGCAGGGGGAAAGCCTAGTTTTTGCCGTGAATGCCAGTTAGGAAAGCCGCCTCTTTCAATACAGTCATCGCCCTGGGGGAAAAAAATGAATCAAAGGCAACAGTCTGGGAAGAAGCGGCTGATGCCTGGTGATTTCTCCAGAGACCTGCTTGCACGTGTCTTTCTCTATTTGATCTCTTTCTGGAGGGAGAAGGAAGGGGAAGAAGAGGAGGCCCGGCTGTCATCCGCGTGAGTTCTCTCTTAACTAGCAAACTTTCTCCTGCATCCACGTTTAAAATCAAGGATGTACAAAGTCATCTGTGTCAAATCGTAGAAGTTCCAACTAACCGTCTGGATGAAGCTGTTATTACAGTGTTAGTTTTGCTCATCACCGACACTCTCCAGGGATGTCAAACTGGTGGCCCACAGGTCGGATGCGTCACCCAGTTCCGCGAAGGGGGAAAATGTGGCGGAACGTTACGTGACGGCAACGGCTCCCCCACGCAGCTCGTTTTCAGCAGGCAGAGTGCTGCAGGAGACCATGGAGGGCGAAAAACGAGGCGCGGGGGAACTGCTTTTGCCTCCCCTGTGCCCCATTTTGGCCAGTAAAGAGTTGCAGGACAGAGGGGGCCATTTTTATCCACCCTGGCAGGAGGCATCTGTCCCTTCTCTCCTCCCCCCCCTCCCAACCAGCCCATGGAGAGCTACAATGCTGATCCGGCCCTCGAAGAAATCCAGTTAGACATCCCTGAATTAAAGGGACATGTTTGCTTCCAACTTGAGTTTCTGATTCCTGATAGCACATTCCTCCAAAATATGTCCCAGTGTGATACGGGTTTCGATAGAAAGGAGATAGGGATGAGAAAAAAAAAATTAAAAAGAAAAAGAATTTCAATGTCCTTATAGGAGACTGTAATGGCATGGCTTTATTGACCATTTGGATCCCAATTCAAATTCATCAGTTGGAGGCAGAGATAATTCCAAGACCTAAAAGATAATAGCTTTCTTGCTTTTAACAAGCCGTGTCAGGCAAATCCATCCACATTTATTTAGTAAACAATGATTAAACACTCATGGCTTAGTATAATATGAGAAATCAGCCACTAATTCCAATCATTAATTGTAATGTTTTACTTCAATAGGAACAAGATAGATTAAAACCAAACCAAAGTTTCTCCTACCACAATGACTAACTTAAGTTTTGCTCTTAAGCCTTACCAATAATACTTCCATTATAGCTCTACCAAAGTCTCTGAAACGCCTGAGCTTTGATCAATTAATTGAAAAATCAATTGAAAAATGATGCCTTACTGACAAAAAAGTGTTGAAGAATAAACCGAATTTTATTGCTAGATAGAAGTTGGGGAAGTTAAGGAAATAAATTGCTCTCCTGTTTCCTTTTTTCCCTGCCATCAAAGCAAGCTAACCGATGGCTAAACAAGAGCGGTGTCCCCCAAAATAAGATTTGCAAAGACGGAAGAGAGGTGACTGGGGAGGAAAATCTTCACGCATACACAAATTGCTTCCCCCCGACTAAATTTCCATTCAAACTTTTGCAACTTCCAAGTTTAAACTCAATGCCAAGCCGGCGTATTCTGAATTGCAAATTACTTTTCTAAATCACTTAGCATCCATCCTTGAAATTCCACATGTCAACAGCTCATTAATACCTACAGTAAATGTAGCTCTCTGAAAAAGAACCAATGGTTGGTGGGGGTTTTTTTTTAACGTTTTATTGAGACGGATAGCTAAAGAAAGCCTCCTTCAATTACAATTTGGCAGAAGCTAACTTTGGTTTTAAAACACGATTATAGGAATTTATGACCGGGCTACAATGGAAGTGACTATTTTGAATATGATTAGCGGTCTGGAGAAGGAAGAGGCTGGGGACGGTGTTTATAAATCAACAGAGGTGCTGCTCAATGGTTTATAATGGTTCACTTCAGATCATCCACCATCATCACCTAAGTGGTATATTATGATAAACATAAAACAGTGGTGGGAGATTAAAAGTGATAAGATTCTCTCGGGGTAATGAATCCAAGCAGCGTTGGCACCAAAAAGTAGATCAAAAGTTTCCTTTGATGCTCAAGTTTCTTCCACCTACCCACATAAGTGCTCCATCTAATTCAGGGGTGAAATGCTCCCGGTTCGGACCGGATCACCCAATCTGGTAGCGATGGAGGCGGGTGGTTCGGAAAACCGGTACAAAAATCCCTGGCCCCCCATGCCCAGCTGAGCCGCATAATCATCAGAAGCCTTGTTTTAACTTTTAAAAGCATTTTTTCTACAACCTCTTTGGCCGAAAAAATGCTTTTAAAAGTAAAAAAAAAAGCCTCTGATGATCGTGCGGCTCAGCTGGGATCGGCAGAGGCTTTTAAAAGAAAAAAAACCTTTTTTTCTTTTAAATGCCTCTGACGATCCAAGCTTAAAAAAGCCTCTGCCGATCAGGCAACTCAGCTTGGATCGTCAGAGGCATTTAAAAGAAAAAAAGCCTCTGCTGATCTGGCAGCTCAGCTGGGAACGTCAGAGCCTTTTGAAAGCATTTTTTACAACCTCTTCGCCGAAGAGGTTGTAGAAAAAATGGTTTTAAAAGTAAAAAATAAAAATAAAAATTGGCCACGCCCACCCAGTCACATTACCCCCCACCAAGCCATGCCCACAGAACTAGTAGTAACAAATTTTAGATTTCACCACTGATCTAATTCCCATCAGAAAGTAAAGGTAGTCCTTGACTTACTACAGCTCATTGAGTGACCATTCAACAGTACTGAAAAAAAGCGATTTATCACCATTTTTTCACACTGACGACCACTGCAGCATCCCCATGCTCACGTGATCAAAAGCCAGATGCTTGGCTATTGACTCATACTTATGACGGTTGCCGTGTCCCAGGGTCACGTGATTCCCCTTTTGCGACCTTCTAATATGCAAGGTCAATGGGGAAGCCAGATTCACTTAACAACCGTGTAACGGACTTAATAACTGCAATGATTCACTTAACAAATGTGGCAAGAAAGTTTGTTAAGATGGGGGCAAAACTCAAGTGTCTCACTTAGCAACAGAAATGTTGGGCTCAATTGTTGTCGTAAGCCGAGGACTACCTGGGGAAGATTTAAAGTTTACCCAGCACCAATAAAGAGCAGATTTATAAAGGGGGGGAGGGCAATATTCAGATTCTCCATCTCATATGCTGCTCGCCTAAAAAACCCATGCAAAACTGATGGATTTAAATTTTGAGAGGTAAATGCGGTAGCAGTTTCTACCTTTTCTTTAACTAAATTTTAGTTGCATCCTCTTCTCTTGGGAGTTGTATTTCTGGAGAAGTGGGGGGGGGGTTTGGGGGGAGAACAATTATTTCAAAGTGATGGAATTGCTTGCAGAAGGAACAGCTGAAGGCTTGTGAATTAAATGAAAGCAAGAACCTTTTTCCCATTCTGGTTTGGGAAGTGCAAATACGTATAACTTGTTATAACAGGGGAATAAGGGAGCGAGCAACCTTTATATAAATATTGTACCTAACCCTATTAATAGAGAAAAATAAACTGTTAAGCTTAGCACAACTTAAAGCTTAACACTTTTTTCTTCCCAATGCTGAGAAAAAGAAGTGTTAGGAATTACACTTTTTTTTCCTGTTTAGAAACAAACATACAGAGCTGTCAAATCAACAAATTAGCTTTGCAAATAATGAAGAGCACTGGCATCCAATTGCTATTTCCTTTCCTGCTACTGGACCAAGGGCCCGCGGGCCGCATCCACCCACCGTGGGGTGCTTAGATCTGGCCCGTGGGGCCACCCTGGAAACAACAAAGGACCGGCCCACGGTGCCTCTGCCAGTGAAAATGGAGCAGCCCTCTCGAGCTCCGTTTTCGCTGGCAGAGGGTTCTAGGAGGCAATCGCAGCCGAAAACGGAACTCTGGAGCCCATTTTCCCTGGCAGAGTGCTTGGGCCACCACAAGTGCCCCCCCCCCCCGACACAAGGGAAGCGAGGTTGCTAGCAGACACCCTTCAGTTGCTCCTCCCTGCTTTTTATGCCAGCAGAAAAGATGGAACGAACCACAGAAGCTCTTCCTAATGTATGGATCGTTTAACCTACCACACCAATTAATTCTACCTTGTTCCCACTTGATAACATGAAGGCCAAAGTTGTGATTTGTTCTTGGCTTTTTCTTTTCTCTCTTTTCTTTACTTCTTTTTTCTTTTCTCTTCTTTTTTTCTTTTCTTTTCTTTTCTTTTCTCTTCTCTTTTTCTTTTCTTTTCTTTTCTTCCCTTTGGAATGAACTGCCCCCGGACATACGCAAGATCTCTGACCTCCGAGTTTTCCGCTGTGCTCTTAAGACCCTGCTCTTCCGACAGGCAGGGCTAGCTTCATAAATTGAGTCTTAAATTTGGAATTCTTAAATTTTTGGGTTTTTAGTTAATTGGCCTTAAATGTAATACTTTTAATAATTTTTTAAATTTAAATTGTGATATTTGTATTGTGTTTTTACCTGGCTGTACACCGCCCCGAGTCCTTCGGGAGAGGAGCAGTATAGAAATAAAATTATCTATCTATCATCTATCTATCTATCTATCTATCTATCTATCTATCTATCTCTTCTTCTTCTTCTTTTTCCTTTCCTTTCTTCTTTTTTTCTTTTTTCTTCTTTTCTTCTTTTTCTTCTTTTTTCTTTTCTTTTCTTTTCTCTTTTCTTTTCTTCTCTTCTTTTCTTTTCTTTCTTTCTTTCTCTTTCTTTCCTTCCTTCCTTCCTTTTTCTTTCTTTCCTTCCTTTTTCTTTCTCTTCCTTCCTTTTTCCCTCCCTCCCTCCTTCCTTCTTTTTCTTCCTTCCCTTTTCCCTCCCTCCCTCCCTCCCTCCCTCCCTCCCTCCCTCCCTTCTAGAAGAATCAAGTTAGGATCTCCTCCATTAAGCCAGCCTTTGGTGTCAATGGTTGGTAGGACCTATAGCAGTGTTTCCCCAATGTGGGAACTGTAAGAAGTTTAGACTTCCACTTCAACTTCTGGGAGTTAAAAGTCCACGCATCATGAAGTTTCCCAAGGTTGGGAAACGCTGACCTATAGCCACAATGTACATTGATGGAAGGACTTACGAATCCACATGAAGAACTCGCTGGCCACTCCTTGCACAGGCTGCCGCAATGATAGACTCGGGTAAGCCTATAAAAGAGACAAGGTTTCAATTAAATAAGTTATGATCAAAATATTTTAAGATCCATGCATTTTGAAGAAAGACCGTTCCCCCGACCCCAACCCCAAAATGACCCATTATTATTTTACTCTTCTCTGACACTAACGGAGATAGTTCTACTTTATCTCCAGATTAGTTATTGTCTATTCCCTCTTCCATTACTTTGTATGAGACCTCCTTGGGGCTCTCAGAGCTTGCTTGTTTTCTTGAAGATGTTTCATTACCCAAACTAGGTAACCTCATCGATGTACTGTTGTTACCTACAGTAGTGGCCAAAATTGTGGAAAACTTTTGGGAAAAATGTATTTTTGAGGTTTGATGACTAATAACGCCTTGGTGGTTATTAAATAGCACTTAGCTGCCAGCTGCCTGCAATTACTGCGAGTTCAAATCTCACCAGGCTCAAGGTTGACTCAGCCTTCCATCCTTCCGAGATAGGTAAAATGAGGACCCGGATTGTGGGGGCAATAAGCTGACTTTGTATAAAAAGAACACCGCTTAGGGGAGCCCGAAAGTCCTACTAAGCAGGTATATACAAAAGTATGAAGGCTATTGCTTAACGCATTGTAAGCCACCCTGAGTCTCCGGAGAAGGGCAGCATATAAATCGAACCAATAAATAAATAAATAAACACCACTGTTTTTGGGGAGTTTCAAGATAATCCTATTCCACTGCTGGAATGGCCTGGGAATAGCCTAGACCTTTACCCAATTGGAAATCTATGGAGCCGCCTAATGAAACTTGTTAGTCAGAAGCAACCCAGCAATAAAACCCAGTGAGTAGAAGCAATCTTTCAATCTTGGTTTCACATTATAACAGCTGCAGAATTCAAAGACTTGGTTCACTCCATGGGAAGACGTTGTAAGGCCGTAATTCATGCTAAAGGTTACCCAACTAAGTATTAACTGACATGGTGATCAATTTTGTATATCTCATTTTTTCTATAATGATAATTTTTGTACAGTGTATCTCATTTTTCCTATGTGTTTCACTTTTCTGCTTTATACGGTAACTGCTATTCTAATAGCAAATCCTTCATAAAAGTTATTGCATTACATTCTTGATTAAATTATCTTTCCATTGATATATATATAATTTTATGGTACTACTCCAAAAAAAGGGGTGTTATTAGCTAGTTTTAGAAAATACACTTTTCCCAAAAGGTTCCCACAGTTTTGGCCACTACTGTAGTTTGAGTAATGAAATGTCTCCAAGAAAACAAGCAAGCTCAGAGAGCACCAACGAGCCCTCATTTCAACCCTGAGCTACAAATATTCTCCTTCATTGGTACTTTCTATTAGAGATTCCTTTCCAAAAGGAATCTTGCAGTTCTTATTTCCTTGATCTTCCCTCAGGCATGTTGGGATTCTCTCTCATCAGGCTCCTAGAATTCCTGGTTTCTCATCTCTAGACATTCCTTTTGGTATCTCAAAATGTAGAGAAGCGAATCGTAATTTGGTTATTGATTTCTGTCCTTTCTCATTCACCCAGTATCACTATTGTGAGCTTTGATCTAGATCAGTGTTTCTCAACATTAGCCGTTTTAAGGTGTGTGGACTCCAAGTCCCAGAATTCCGCTGCCAGCATTGCTGGGCTGCCTGGAGAATTCTGGGACTTGAATTCCACCTGTATTAAAATAGCCAAGGTTGAGGAACACTGCTCTAAACCAGGGGTGTCAAACTCGATTTCACTGAGGGGAGCATCAGCGTTGTGTTTTGACCTCGGGGAGCCAGGGTGGGCGTGGCCAGGGTAGGTGTGGTCAAGATAGGCGTGGCCAGCTCAACATTCTGCAGCCCTCTGCCATTGAAAGCGGAGGCCAGGAGGGCCGGCAGAGGCACTATGGGCCGGTCCTTCGCTGTTTCCAGGGCAGCACCAAGGACCAGATCTAAGCATCCCACAGGGCAGATCCAGCTTGTGGGCCTTGAGTTTGACATTCCCTGCTCTAGACGATGGGCTTAGGGTATGTTAGCATTGAACGTTTTGAAGGGCAAAATATATATGCCAAAGTTAAAATAAAAAAATCAATCAATCAATCAATAGCAAATAAATAAAGCAAATCCACAGGCCTAAAACCTTGCCAGTTTTGTTTTAACAAACTGGGATTCAGAGCAACTAAACGGCAGTAAGCGGTCCTTAATCCTTTTACCTGGGAGAGGATACAACTTCAAATAATTCACACATCAGAATTCAATATCTAGAATATCACCTGAAGCAATAAAAGGCAATATGTGGAATACTGCTGGAGGCAATAAAAGGAAAGTGCTTCACAGTAAAAAAAGAAAAGAAAAGACATTGATCAGAGGCAGTTAGACATCAAGTTGTAGGATGCGGTGTGTAACTAGAATTTCAAAGATTATCCACCTTGGTACAAATAAATCCCTGGGAGAAAGAGACAAGAGAGCGTGACAGAACCTAAATAGTAAGGGAAAGGAACCAGTTATCCAGTTCAAGGTGAGAACTCCAAAACTGAGCAATTTATATTGATGAAACTGCATAAAAATCTATTCAAAAGTATATCTTGCCCAGTGAAGGACCTTCTTGTCTTTAAGCTAGCCTTTCTCAATAGGCTAGCTTAAACACAAGTTAAGCCTGGAAGGCAGCAGGTTGCAGGAAAAAAAATATGAAACCACTAGGAATCAAACTATTTTCAGTCGATTATAAGTGACTTTCTTGAATTATTTCCAAATGATTCAAGGAAGGAAGTTTGGTACACAACCACTGTGGTTTGTATACTCTGAATTGTGATTTAGGACAGGGGTTCTCAACCGGTGGTCCGCAGACCCCTGGGGGGGCCCAAGATGACATTACAGGAGGTCCATGAAGGCTAGAAAAAAATGTTAAATCTTGGAGAGTTAAGTCTTGGGGGGTCCGTGGTCATGTTCCGTGGCCACAAAAGGTATTTAAAGGGGGCCCGTGGTGAAGAAAAGGTTGAGAATCTTTGGTTTAGGATGTTGTGCAAACTCAGCAACTGTGTACCCAAAAATAAGACCTCCCCGGATAATAAGCCCAATCAGCCTTTTGAGCACATGCGCTAAAATAAGACCCCCACCCCGAAAATAAGCTCTCCCCAAAAATATTTAAACGCATGCACAGCCAGTCCCTGCCATTTCCTCTAGTTAGGGTTAGGGAGACAGAGCTGGAAATCAGGTAAGACGGCAAGAGGAGCCCAGTCTTGCTCCACATTCCCCAAAATAAAAGACCTTCTCGAAAATAAGGCTGACGGCTTATTTCGGGGTTCAAAAAAATATAAGACAGGGTCTTATTTTCGGGAAAACATGGTATATCAACGAACCACAAGTAAACAACCTATGAGTAAGATTGCCGTGCAAACACGGGCACCAAATCCCCTTCATTCAACTTGAATGAAGACCCGATCTGCTATAAAGAGAAGCATCAACCTAGCATTATTGAGATTTGCAAAACTGCTTATAGATCCTATTCCCTTTGAAAACAAAATGGGTGTTTGTGTGGTTTCAGCTAATAACTTGTGGGTTCGAGTGTCTACTTAACCCATCTCCCAAAAATGAAATAAGAGAAATCGGGAGGGTGCTAGAAAGCACCCTTGCAGACTATAAAGGGAGTAAGAAGAACCTCTCAGTTTATTATTATTTGTAGTAAGTACCATATTTTTCGGAGTAGAAGATGCATCAGACTATAAGACGCACCTACCTATTTTGGTGAGGAAAACAAGAAAAAGAAATCTGCCTCTGCCTCCCAGCAATTTTGCCTCGTTGCAGCAAACAGCCTGCTTTACTTTCATTTTCGTTTTCAGCATAGCTTGATTAGCACAAGAAAAAAAAAATCTGCTCCAGCAATTTACCTCCTTGCAACAAGCAGCAGAGGCCCACGCAAAATAGCTGAGAGTCGGGAGGCTAATCCAATCAATTTGTGCTAATTAGGCTGTCCTAAAGCTGAAACGAGCTGTTTCTTCTTGCTGCTTGCTGCAAGGAGGTAACTGCTGGGAGGCAGAGGCCAAAGGGTGGGGGCCAGTGAATGGGCAGGGCTACATTTGGTGTATAAGATGCACCCCAATTTTCACCCCCTTTTACGGGTGGAAAAAGGTGTGTCTTATACTCCAAAAAATACAGTACCTTCTTTGTGGTTGGGTACATCTTCTTGTGAGAATGCCAATGAAACACCCTCAAAACTGTAAATGTGCTTACTTTGTCAAAAATAGTGGTCATTCTTGCATTAAAGCAAAGTTCCACTGAGAAAAAAATTCTGGATAACTCGTACTCATTGGTTAATGTTTATGGAGGCTATTCAACTGCCTATAGTTAAACCAAACTGTGATTTGGTATGATGTGTAAACTGAAAGAAGGGATGGGTGCCAGGCTACATTCTTGCCTACTTACAACCAGCATATCACAAAAGCCTGAAAGTGGTTTATAAGTATCTCTGTCTGTTGAGTATTATATTTATTGCAAAAAATAAAGATCTCTGCAGAAAATGTCAAAAGAAATCAACTGGGAGATGTTATGGGAAAGTTTTAACTTTTTCAACCAAGTCCGAATAAGCGGCAGGAAGTTGCATACATGGAACTATCCAAGGTGCTGAAATTCGACCTCCAGTAAATGCACTTTGTTCTACAGCAGGAGTCTCCAACCTTGGCCACTTTTAAGACTTGTGGACTTCAACTCCCAGAATTCCTTAGCCAGCATAGCTGGCTGGGGAATTCTGGGAGTTGAAGTCCACAAGTCTTAAAAGTGGCCAAGGTTGGAGAACCCTGTTCTGCAGTATCTTGTGGGCACATGGTCAAAATGGGACTACCTTGAGCTATAAATCTTCCTTTGCTCCTTTGCAAAGATTCCTTACATGCAATGCCCCAGACTCCACTCTGTATCACAGCTGCCCACCCCAAGGAATCCTAAATACTGTTATTTTACAGTACAAGAAGAAACTGAAATGGGTCCCCTCTTGTGAATGTTAACACCGAGAAAGGGTGTGAATGTTACAACCTGGAGCAATGTTATCAAAACAATGCTTCTTTAACATGGAGAGAGTGCTGTAACAGCTGCTGAGCACACTGGTTTTGTGCAGATTCTGGCTAGAAAATTCTTGAAAATGATCAGTGATATTGATAATCTGGGGGCCAGATAAAGGCCCAATTTAATATTAAACATTGGAACACAAAATATCAAAGAACTGGTAAAAGATTACACCTCAAAACATTCAAAGCAATTAAACTAGGCAGCGGGTTATAAAAAAAAAAACCCCAGCTTTCCTGATGCCCCGGTGTCTGTTTGGGCTAGTGTGCCATGATACATTTTAAAAACCGTATTAGTATTTGGAATTGATTTTTCTTAACATTATACTTACATAAGATAAACATAAAGTACTATCACCACCATTCCTGGCATATCGACCAATAAATAACAGCTTCCTCTGACAGGACTCTGATGACTGGGCGAAGCCCAAACGCTTTCAGCCAAAATCATAGGGAGCTATAAATCACGCTTTTATTTTATAGAATATTTCAAAATGGATTCCTGCCTTCTACCTTGAAAGTCATTTCATGTGTTATTTATAACTAGCGAAGATCAGAAACAGAAAGAAGGGGGGGAAATTGCAGGGAACCAGAAAATTTACAGTGGTTGGGCTTGGGTGTTTTTATATATATATATAAACACTACTTTTTAGAGGGGAAAACAGAGAGAAGAGACTTAGTTTGACATACAGTCAGAAACCACAAACACCTTTCAGATGGGGACAAAGTATAGGTTGTAAGTTAAACCACAGCTAACTAGCACAATATCCCAGTTAGGAGGAAGAACAGAGAGGTATACTGTGATCCAAAGATGAAAATACAGAATCAAATTTGGCACCATTCCCAGTCCATCTTTCAAAACAGCACTGACTCTGAGATTTACATCAAACACAGATGTGTTTCAATCATAATTTGTTTATTAAGCCACAACTGGTTGGCCTCAGACATTGGGCTGAAAGACCCTACATAATCCATGTAGCTTGGCAAAATACTTGAATGTTATCAGAAGATGCAGTCCAAGGCAGCCAGTTCTATCCAGTTCGGGCGAAGCGGTAGCGGCAGCTGTGGGAGGTACCACCTACCTGCCCGGACATCATCACGGCCCCTTTTTTGACACTCTGCACATGTGTGGAAGGCCCGCGCGTGCTCACATTTGCGAACTGGTAGCAAAGGAAGTGAATACCGCTTCTCGTTCAAGGTCTCCATTTTTAAAGAATCCTCTCAAATTCTGGTTAAAATAGGGACTGAAGGAATTGGGCTTTTTTTTTTTAATGTTTCCCAAATTTAATTGCAGCAAAACATATAGGCTATCTAGCAGTGGTGAAATGTAAAATTTGTTACTACTGGTTCTGTCGCGTGGCTTGGTGGTGGTGGGGTAATGTGACTGGGTGGGCGTGGCCAATTTTATTTTTTTTTTTACTTTTAAAAGCATTTTTTCTACCACCTCTTTAGCCGAAGAGGTTGCAGAAAAAAATGCTTTTAAAAGCCTCTGACGATCCCAGCTGAGCTGCACAATCATCAGAGGCTTTCTTTTTACTTTTAAAAGCATTTTTTCGGCCGAAGAGGTTGTATGGTGGGGGGGGGCAGGGATTTTTGCTACCGGTCCTCTGAACCACCCGCCACCATCACTACCGGATCGGGTCATCCAGTCCGAACCGGGAGCATTTCACCCCTGCTATCTAGCAGTAATCTATCTTAAAAAAAAAACAAACAATTTTTGTACAACCAATAACCCCACTAGAAACATTAAAATCTGAACTGGCGTTCTGATTCAAACTGGAGTAATAACTGCTTTGATGATGGCCATGATGAACACATTTCTTATCGAAACAGACTCTTTTCCAAGCCCACCAAGGCTTGCCTAAGATCTGCCCTTCTTTGTGCTCCTGCATAAAGTTCCTCAATTCATTTGATTACATTCTGCCATTCCTCTAACGCAGGGGTCCCCAACCTTTCAGACCTCAGGGACCACTAAATTCATAATTTTAAATTCCGCGGACCACTAATATGATCTGCCTAATGACCACCTGGGTGGGAGGTGGCTAGGTGGTCATGTGACTGAGTGAGGGTGGCCAACTTGATGTCACTCACGTCGAGGGGTGCCTTGACGGCCTCTATTCGCCCCTCCCAGCCATTCCTCGCCTCCCCGCCCAGGCTCCTTAGGGCCCCAACAGGAAGCAGTTGTTGGAACTAAGCAGCCACCACGAGAAAGAGTTGGCAAAACAGCTGGCTCGGTTCAAATTGGATCTGACCAAGAAGGAGGCTCAGCAGAAGCACCTCACTGAGGACTACGAGCATAGGCTTTCCAAGCAGAGGGAAGACCTGTGGGAGTGCAAGGCCAGGTAGCGGCACCTGGAGGCTCAGCGGGCTGAGATGGTCAGCCAGTTCCAGGCCATGATGCAGTCCCACTGGAACAAGGCCCTCCGGCTCTTCGCCACCAGTGGCACTTCCCTCCAGCCTTTGCCCAAAGCCCCGCCCCAAGTCAGAATTTTTGCCCCCCTCCAACCAGCACAAAAAGACCCCAAAGGGGGAGAGTCTCTGGAACAACAGAAACGTTCATTGCACATACCCAGCCTAGGGGCCGTAGTTTGAGGATCTCTGATTTAGTGCAATATAAAAAAATGCAAATAATTTTTCTGCAGACCACCAACATTTTCTCGCGGTTGGTGACCATTGCTCTAACCATCCTATGTCTCACAGAAGACAACAGGGTCGGAGTTCCAGATGAGGTTACTTCCTCCCTGGTCCTGCTCTTCTCTCAGGAACACAAGAAATTTAAAAGGAAGTCAAGTGTTCCATTTCATTCAACTTTTTTATCCTCTTCATTAAGAATCTCAGTTGGTGGTAACCCATGGCTGGACATAACTGGCCTAGAAAGCTAAAGGTATCAGTAATGATTAGTACTTGGACTGGAGACTATCAAGAACTGCTAGGGCTGTAGGCTAAATTTGCAAAGTGGAAAAAAAATATCCCAGAAGGTAATTCTGTATTTTGGGCAAGATAACTGGATGATTGTGTCAACGGTCACCAGAAATTAAACTGAATTCAAGAATGCTTTTAGCTTTCCCTCTTCCATATGAAGGAGTTTGGGCCAGTCCGTGTAGTTTTCCTCACTCAGGGACACCTAATAAGCTTTATATATGAAGTAAGAGTCTGAACCAAGTGATTCCTGATCTTGGGCTAACATAACCTTTAGAGCAAGCTTTAAGGTCCAGACGTTTTTTTTTTAACTGAAACCTCAATAATCAGATGCCGATTAGTTGGCTCATGACAAACATCCACATACTGAAATAAGGAACAGCATCCTATAAGCACATATTGAAACTAATTCTTATCTGAATTGAATGTTGAACACACAGGCTTTTACAGCAAAAATCAATTTCTGGGCCTGCTAAGCTCCTTAACCTTCAGCACTGCCACTTTTTCCCCAGTCCAATTTAGAATAGGTCTACCTAATTTTGCATGCCAGATGCCCTGATGTTGTCCACATCTGGCAGCTGTAACGTACAGCACAATTTAAATATATTTGGCATAATTTAGCTATTGTTTGAAACATGCTGAATGCATTTTGAATATATTCAAAATCACAGTCATATAGGCTGGGTTGCTATATTGGGATAAACCAGGGGTATCCAAACCTGGCCCCTTGAAGAGTGGTGGACTTCAGCTCCCAGAATTCCCCAGCCAGCATGCGCTATAAATATGAGCAAGTCGCTGGCTGGGGAATTCTGGGAGTTGAAGTCCACCACTCTTCAAGGGGCCAGGTTTGGACACCCCTGGGCTAAACCATAGTACACATTTCTTATTGCACTGTAAAACATTAGTCATCATGGTTTATGATTTAGAGCAGGGGCCCAGGGGGCCAGATCCGCCACGCAGGGTGCTTAGACCTGGCCCACAGGGCTGTCCTGGAAACAGCAAAGGACAGGTGTCCCGACATGAGTGACCTCAAGCTGGCCACACCCACCCTGGCCACGCCCACCCCAGCTCCCCGAGGTCAGACACAACCCTGACACGGCCCTCAATGAAATCCAGTTTGACATTCCGCCTGATTCAGCGTGACACACAAGCCCATCCCACTGAGACTAAAGAAACCATAGTTAAAGAAAACAATGAAGAAACTCCATCACAGCATCTCGTGGTACTTTCAGAACAGCAATAATGTTCATGCATGACCGATTCTACAAATTTGTCATTTTTAATATTCATGAAGGGAAATACATATGTAAATGAGCACAAGCACTTCAGAACTAAGCAGGTAGCAAAAGAGAAGGGGGTGGGGGGGGGGGAGAGAAGAATAAATTCCTAGGAATAAATAAATATAGTCCCTGAGAAAGGAGAGACTGAACGTGACATTCCATTTTAACTCGTGGTTTATTAAAGTTTGAATGAAACATAATTATCTGCATTCGCAAAGCATGTAAAACCAAAATGTTTTGGTTGATTTTTAGTGAAGAATACTGCATGACCTCAGGCAGGCGTGGTTTATTCAGTAACATTCGGTTAAACAAACCATAGCTTAATGTGTTAGACAGTCTTTGTCAGGCACTCTTAACTCAGAGCTTTTGTATACCCAGGCTAGCTACTGATAATAGCATTATTCATCCGGATGATATGTCTGGCTGCAAAGAACTACATGCTGAACAGTCTACAGAGTAAAGATCCATTTTTTAAAAAAAACAACAACAAATAAATAATTGGAAATGCAAAATAATTTTAATTTTAAACGAGTTTTATTTCACTTTGATGGATTTATTATAACCTGGCTTGAAATCCTTAAAGCATTCAGCATCCATATTAGCTTGTTAAAAAAATAAAATAAAAAGAACTTGTATCTGCAGTGCTTTCAGATTCAACACGAAACCAATTACAGCAAATAAACTAAATGCAGTTGCAGAAAGAAAAGGCTTATTTTCCAGCAATGGACAAGAAAACTAAAGACTCTAAATTGCATGAGGCTGTTTTATCCATCCAATTCTTCACTCTCCAGTAAATATCCAGAAGGTTCTGTTAGTCCCATGAGCAAACACAAATCCAATCACCCATTCCAAGATTATACTGCCTAACAGAGCCAGATTGCTGTAGTGGTTAAGGTACCAAGCTCTGAGTTCTAGTCCTGCCTTAGGCACAAAGCCAGTTGGGTGACTTTGAGCCAGTCCTTCTCCCTCATCTCTAGAGGACAGTGGCAAAACACTTGCAAATAAAGTTATCAAGAAAACAGCAGGGACTAGTCTAGGCAGTCACCAGAGCTCAAGACTGACTTGAAGGCAAGGACAGCTAGTTTGGTACAGCAGTTAAAGTGCCATGATAGAAACGAAGAGGCCATTAACATCGATATGAAGGCAATTGAGGAACTTTGGACCAGTCCTTCCATCTCAGCTCCAGGAAAGCAGTAGAACTGGATGAAGGCCGTGGCAAACCACTTTCCTTGCAGGGCCTGTTTGGTGTAGTGGTAAATTAACAAACTAATAATCCCGAAATCATGAATTCTAATCCCACTTTAGACATCAAGCCAGTTGGGTGGGGGGGACTTTCGGTCACTCCTACACTCATTCACCCACTCACTCCTTCTCCCTCTTTCTCTCTCTCTCTCTCTCCCTCCCTCCCTCTCCATTTCCACTTAAAAGCCAACTTGATGCTGAATATGAGTTCGTAACACACGTGCCTCAGTCAGCTGGGTGACCTTGGGCCAGTCCCTCTCTCTCAGCCCTAGGAAGGAGGCAATGGCAAAACACATCAGAAAATCTTGCCAGGAAACCTGCATGGACTTACCCACAGCCCCCCCTCTCCCCCCCCAGAGTAGACACTGAGACAGAGAGATTTCATTTAAGCTGATTCTATCCATATACAGTTAGAATTATCATTAGGAAGACAATTACTAAGGGATTCTCAAATGTGCCTGCCCACTGTCAGAAACAGAAATCAATGTGGTTCATTGACAGGGTTAAGTGTTGGACAAGAACTGAAGTCGCTCTTTTCAGCCCAGACCAACCCCACCCCTTTGCTGAGAGGAAAAAAAGTAGAGGGAAAGGGTGCAATGCAGACCAATACAAGCATCTAGAAGAAGATGATATCAAGGAGGGAACCAACCTAGAATTGAGGATTAATTTCCTGGCAGCTACAACAATTATTAATCAGCGGAACAGCTTGCCTCCAGAAGTTGTGAACGCTCCAACATTGGAAGTTTTTAAGAAGAGATTGGACAACCAATTGTCTGAAATGGCACTGGGTTTCCTGCCTGAGCAGGGGGTTGGACTAGAAGACCTCCAAAGTCCCTTCTAACTCTTATTACTGTGTGTGTGTGTGTGTAGATATATGACAGATTAGACAGACAGATATGGTACATAGATGATGGATGGATGGATGGATGGATGGATGGATGGATGGATGGATAGACAGACAAGACAGACAGAGAACATAGATGGATGGGTAAGATAGATGATAGATAGATAGATAGATAGATAGATAGATAACATAGATAAATGATGGATGGATAAGATAGATGGATGATGGATGGATAAGATAGATAGACAGACAGACAGACAGATAGATGATAGATAGATAGATGGTGGGTGGGTGGATAGATGGATGGATGGATAACATAGATAGATGATGGATGGATAAGATAGATGATAGATAGATAGATAGATAGATAGATAGATAGATAGACAGACAGACAGACAGACAACATAGATAGGTGATGGATGGGTAAAATAGATGATGGATGAAGATAGATGATAGATAGATAGATAAGATTATACTAGATTTAGATTTATTTATAAACACACACACATTATATAGGGCCCAAGACAATTCCTCTTCATTCAATGCGACCCAGGAAAGCCAAAATATTGGAACACACCTCACCTAGAGAAAAAGCAGGACATAAATCTACAAAATAATAATAATAATAATAATAATAATGGTAGTAGTAGTAGTAGCAATAGTAGTAGCAGTAGTAGTAGTAATGCATTTTTGAATATTCAGTTGACTGAGTTTCATGTTTAATGAATAAAGTAAATAATAATAATAACAAAAAACCAAAAAGGCACCAGCACCTGCCCCCTTTTCTCTCAACGGTGCAGCGACCACCCATTAGCCTGGGATCCGTCTCCCCTTCCAAACCTGGACTTGGCTGGGGATGATGGTAATTGTAGTCCACCCCTGGGGGTTGCACCCGATGCAGGAAAGGATCAGGTTTTTATTTCCAAAGCTGCTTCCTTTCTCTCCCTGGCTTCCAAAATCTCTGGCTAATCTCGCCCCCCTGGCTCCAGCCTCGGACACGCTTCCTTAAACCCCGCCCAGCCATTCGCACGTTACATTCACGCGAGTTCCCTCACCCGTTCCTATGACCACCACATCAAACTCGGAAGGCAGGTGGTCCGCCATCTTGGGAGGGGAAAAAAAATATTCACCCCGCGGTCACGTGACGGCCTCTGCGTCGGCCGAGCGCTGCCGGAAGCGAGTCGAGGCGGGGAGGCGGCCGGAAAGATCCTTTGCGGGGCATTGTGGGGAATGTAGTTCGTTTTTCGAACTGGCCGCCCGAGCGAGCGTTCGAAACGGACGTTTTGTTTTGTCCTCCGCTTTGCTTGCGCTCAAAAACGTTTGCGCCCGTTTAGCTTGAGCGCTTTTTTAAAACTAATCCCCCTCCTCCTCCTAATCCATATCAATGTTACCTTAAAATTGCAAGATTTGCAAACTGAATTCAGCAATTCCTCCCTACTGCTGTTTCCCCCAACGGCTGCATAAGGGGTAGACTGCTTTATAGTATGGAGGTTCTATTTTTATATTTAAAGTTTTAAAATATAAAAATAAAGTAAATATACTTTTAGTTTATACTTTAAAAATATGAAAGTTTTTAATATAAAAATAAAGTATATATTTTTAGTTTATACTTTAAAAATATGAAACAATTTTTAATATAAAAATAAAGTATATATTTTTAGTTTATACTTTAAAAATATGAAAAAGTTTTTAATATAAAAATAAAGCAAATATAATATATTTTTAGTTTATACTTTAAAAATATGAAAAAGTTTTTAATATAAAAATAAAGTAAATATATTTTTAGTTTGTACTTTAAAAATATGAGTTTTTAATATAAAAATAAAGTATATATTTTTAGTTTATACTTTAAAAATATGAAAAAGTTTTTAATATAAAAATAAAGTAAATATATATTTTTAGTTTATACTTTAAAAATATGAAAAAGTTTTTAATATAAAAATAAAGTAAAATATGTATTTTTAGTTTATACTTTACAAATATAAAAATAATATATGTTCGGAGGTTTTCGCGGATGTTTGTATGTAGGTCTTTGGTTATTCGGGTTTTCTCCGACGTAAAATTGGAAGTGTCTTGGCGACGTTTCGACAAAGTCTCATTCGTCATCTTCAGGCTGGTGTTTTCAGCTTCATGCTTCTGGGAGCAATGTGTGATCGCAGCTGTTTCTTCCTTTTAACTACCAGTGGGGATGTGAACTGATTGGGTGGGAGCTTGGCTGTGCTCTGATTGGATGTGGGTGTGTTCTGTTTAGGTGGGAGTTTGGTTGAGCTCTGGTTAGTCTGAGTTGCAGGGGGATTTGAGCTGGTGAGCTGCGTTGCTGTTGTTTGGCTTCGCCATGTTTCTGAAATGCCTTTTTAGTTGATCCCAAATGGCAGCAGCTAGTCCAGATTTGACAACGTAACAAGACTTGAGTAAGCCTCTAAATCAGATTATGGAGCAACAGTTCTGAGGAGAGTAAATACATACAGGTGTGTGTCCATCAACCTGTTCCGGTATCTTAGTTCATCATGCAAACAGCTTTTGAGTCCATGTATGAACATATATATTGTACAATGTTCAGGGTTCAGTCTTAATGTGTGCTTTATAAGCTACAATGTAAACTTACATTTGAAGCAAGCAAGCCAATGCATTCATTAGGGTCTGCAGTTTAAGCAAGGGAGCTGGACTAGAAGACCTCCAAGGTCCCTTCAAGTTCTGTTCCGTTCCATTCTGAATTCTGGCTGAAGTCATGGTGGTTGTTGTTAGTTGTGAAGTTGTGTCCGACCCATCGCGACCCCATGGACAACGTTCCTCCAGGCCTTCCTGTCCTCTAGAGTCCATTTAAGCTCACGCCGACTGCTTCAGTGACTCCATCCAGACACCTCGTTCTTTGCTGTCCCCTTCTTCTTTTGCCCTCAATTGTTCCAAGCATTAGGCTCTTCTCCAGGAAGTCCTTCCTTCTCATCAGGCGGCCAAAGTATTTGAGTTTCATCTTCAGGATCTGGCCTTCTAAAGAGCAGTCAGGGCTGATCTCCTCTAGGATTGACCGGTTTGCTCACCTTGCAGTCCAAGGGACTTACAGGAATCTTCTCCACCACCAGAGTTCAAAGGCCTCAATTCTTTGACACTGAGCCTTTCGTGGTTGAGCGCCAAAGTCATGGTTAAAGCAAGGCAAAGCTTAATGTGATATGTAAATCCAAACAGCTTCTTATTCTCTATGCAGTCTTTTTCTTCTTCGTTACTCGTCGTTCTCCAGGGTGTGATCTGACATTCAGAAGTAATCCCAGACATAAAATCATTCGTTCTCACCTTTTAACAAGCGGCTATTACAGACAGGAAGGTTTCGGGCTGACTTTCCAGGAATAGATACTGCAGACTTGTGGGTTCCCAAATAAGCATGAAGACATACGGTCGCTTTAATATCTGATACCACGAAGGGAAAAAAAGCTGACTCTTATTCCATTAGTGCATTGTTATAAGGCAGTGATGGCTAACCTTTTTGTCGTTGCGTGCCAAAAGTGCAATGCGTACGTGACCCCCGCATCCTGCCCCTCTGCACATGTGTGTGTGACCCCCCCTGCATTCCCCCGGTCCGCATGCGCATGCGCATGCGACTCCCCACGCCCCATTTTGGACCTAGTAGGCCTCCCTGCAGCCTCCTGGGAGTAAAAACGGGCTGCAGGGATTTCTCCGCGACCCGTTTTGGGTCACAGGAGGCTGTAGGGAGGCTTGCCTGCACCCATAATGCAATGTGCATGTAACCCCCCCCCGTGCCCTGCCCCCGTACATGTATGCACAGCCCCCACGTGCTCCTCCTGCCCCACACACATGCGTGAGGGACCCCCTCCCACAACCCGTTTTTGGTTTTAGGAGGCTGCAGGGAAGCCTGCTGGGCCCAAAACAGGCCATGGGGGTGCGGCGACCGCCCCCATGCTTCACCCGCACATGCGCATGTGACCCCCCACGCATGAGCACATGTCTCCCGCATGCGCCCCGCTCCCGCACATGTGCAGCAGAGACCTGAATATCAGCTGGCCGGGGGGAGGTGTATGCGCGTGCGGGGTGGAGCTGAGCTGGGTGACAGCTCAGAGAGTGACAGAAAGGGCTCCATGTGGTATGCGTGACATAGGTTCGCCATCACGGTTATAAGGTCTCAGTTCACCCACAAGAGGGGAAAAACGGGTGAAATGCTCCCGGTTCGGACTGGATCACCCAATCCGGTAGCAATGGCGGCGGGTGGTTCGGAGAACCGATAGCAAAAATCCCTGCGCCCCCGCCCTCCCATGCCCTTCCTCGGAAGAGGTTGTAGAAAAAATGCTTTTAAAAGTTTTTTTTAAAAAAGCCTCTGATGATCCTGCGGCTCAGCTGGGCATGGGATTTTTGCTACCGGTTCTCCGAACCACCCGCCGCCATCGTTACCGGATCAGGCGATCCAGTCCGAACCGGGAGCATTTCACCCCTGATGTTACCTAGCTTGGGTAAGGAAACGTCTGCAAGAAAACCACCAAGCTCAGAAAGAGCACCAAGAACCCCTCATTTCAAGTCTGACCTACAAATATTCTCCTTTATTAGAGTAGAAGACTTCCAAAACTTCCAACCCTATGATCCTTTTGAGTATTTCTCCCGATAGAACAACCAAGCTTTCCTTTGCTCCTGTTAAATTCATCCATAAAACTAACAGTCAAGGCAATATTTTTTCTTGACTGTACACCGCCTTGAGTCCTACAGGAGAAAGGCGGTATAGAAATATAATAAATAAATAAATAAATAAATAAATAAAATATCATTTCATCCTGATAGTCATTCCTCACTGAGCTGGTGGGGGAAAAACGCTGTTTTCAGGAGCAGCAGAGTTGGCCAAACGGACATCCAAGTTTCTTTTTTTTTTCTTTTTCTATAGGATTTGTTATTTTTCCCTGTTTTGCCACCAAATACACTGCTCAAAAAAATAAAGGGAACATAAGCAGAAGACATCCGAGATCTGAATGAATGAAATAGCCTTATTAAATACTTTGTTCGTTACATACAATAGTTTTGTGTTCCCTTTAGTTGTTTGAGCAGTGTATAAACTACTGTATGTAAAGAGTATTTAAAAAGTATTTAATACGGCTATTTCATTCATTCAGATCTCAGATGTCTTCTGATTGCGTTCCCTTTATTTTTTTGAGCAGTATATTTTCTTGCAACACCCCCATCACTGGATTAAAACCTTGTGGAGGAGAGAAACGAGGGAGGAGGGGAAAACACAAGTATGAATAATTTGTATAGTCGTTGGCACGGCCCATTAGAAAAATATCTTACAGTCTCCCACCCCCTTTTAGCGATTTAATTGCAGTGTCATAGTAACAGAAAAGGAGCACACTCAATTCTGCATGGATGAATAAGCACATTCAATAAAAAAGATTTAACAGAGTCAGTCAAACACTGGTTTAAACATTTTCTGCATAACAGACCGCAAAATGACATTCGTTTTACCAATACATCCTTCTACATTGGAAACAAACAGAAAGGCCCAGCATCGTACCGGCATATTCGACAGTGTGAGTGAAAAATTTCCTTATATTTCACAGAACAAGCTCTTTTTGTCAATTACAATCGTCTACTACACCTATTAAAGAAGGAGCAAGATTACACTGGGGGGAAAAAAAAGAGGCAGCCTTTGCAGTCATTCAATTACCATACAGTTGCTTTTTTTCCCATCTTTATCTTTTATCAGTACACTTCTGGGTGCATTTGTAATCTAGGGGTGGCCTTTGAAGAAACAAGTGCAATTAATGAGTAGGTGTGGAACGATGAACAACGTATAACAATAAATCGTGCAAAATTGGATTTAGCGTTTTGTTTCGTTTTTTAATTCTTCCCTTGCAACCGTCAAACGCTTCTCTCTTTATAAGTAATTTTTGCGTTATCGTATGCCAATTGCTTTCCATAATATACAGTTTCACGGAGCGAGTGGGGAATTCAGAAAGCGTGTTTTGGTTTAAGTCGTTCCATCGATAAATGTCTGTTTAGCATCATTGCTATCAAAATGGTAACCTTCAGCCTTACTTCATGTCTCTAATAAGTATTTTTGTCTCTGTCCCATTAACAGAGTTACGCAGTAACTCCACAACTAAGTTGCGTTATTGTCCTCTCGGGAAAAAAGGAGTCAAATTTGTTGTTACACCATAATGAATTATGGCAAACATAGATTTCCCTATTTTGACTATTTGACTGTTAAACATAGTTTTTACTATATCGACTATGATTTATTCCGAAGTAAGCATTGGATTTAGTGAAGCTTAACATTGCAACTGCAATCAAACTGAGATTTAAACCCAGCTATCAAAAGAAAGAAATATGCTGCACATATTATGACTGTAGCTTTCCTGACAGTGAGAACAATTAATCAGTGGAACGACTTGCCTCCCGAAGTTGTGAATGCTCCAACACTGGAAGTTTTTAAGAAGAGATTGGACAACTACTTATCTGAAATGGTATAGGATTTCCTGCCTGAGCAGGGGGTAGGACTACAAGACCTCCAAGGTCCCTTCCAACTCTATTATTGTGTGTGCGTGTGTGTAGATAGATACCGTGTTTCCCTGAAAATAAGACCCTTTCTTATATTTTTTTGAACCCTGAAATAAGCGCTTGGCCTTATTGTCATGCGCGCAAAAGACCAATTGGGCTTATTATCAGGGGATGTCTTAGTTTGGGAAAACAGGGTGGGTAGGTAGGTAGGTAGGTAGGTAGATAGATAGATAGATAAACAGGCAGACAGAGACAGATGGGTGGTTAGAGAGAGAGAGAGATTATTCTCTGTTATTCTGTAATTCCAGGTTCAATCATGATTGTAAATTGAGGTCCACACTGTGTACCAATAATCCTTAATTTACAACCATTTGTTTAGTGAGTGTTCAAAGTTACAATGGCACTGAAAAAAACCAACCCAACCAGGGGTGGTTCTACTTTCCTTTACTACCGGTTTGCAACGGGGCTGCACAATAGCACTTAGATTTATATACCGCTTCACAGTGCTTTTACAGCCCTCTCTAAGTGGTTTACAGAGTCAGCCTTTTGCCCCCAACAATCTGGGTACTCAGTTTACCGACCTCGGAAGGATGGAAGGCTGAGTCAACCTTGAGCAAGTCAGGATTGAACTGCTGGCTGTGGGCAGAGTTAGCCTGAAATACTGCATTCTAACCACAAGGAAGAGAGGGAGGGAGGGAAGGAAGGAAGAAAAGAAGGAAGGACGGAAGGACAACAGCACTTAGACTTATATACCGCTTCACAGTGCTTTTACAGCCCTCTCTAAGCAGTTTACAGAGCCCCCAACAATCTGGGTCCTCATTTTACCGACCTCCGAAGGATGAAAGGCTCAATTTTGAACCTGGTGACATTTGAACTGCCAAATTGCAGGCAGCCGGCAGTCAGCAGAAGTAGCCTGCAGGACTGCACTCTAACCACTGCGCCACCGTGGCCACTTAAGAAAAAAATGGTCATAAGTCACATTTTTCAGTGTCATTGTAACTCTGAAAGGTCACTAAACGAACTGTGGCAAGCCGAGAACGATTTGTACAGCTGTGTGAATCAGGACTAGATTTGTAAACAAAAGAAGCCAGAATTAAATAAACGACATTAGGGCTTAGCGTGGAGCAGGAATCAGCTGTTGTGTGATCTGAAAGGAACCCAGGAAATTGTGAAGGCGGTTAATGGACTCCTTTTCCCCCCTTCTTAATAAACTGATAGCAAAACTGGCCTATATTGTGTCCTCCCAGTCACCTTATACACACATTACTATTCTGTACCATCTTTTCGGCACCACGTTGGTGTGTGTTTTTTAATGACATTCCTTTCAGAAACGGTAAGGAAGGAAGCCACGGATAGCAAATGGAATTGCCTGAGAAATGCAGACGTTCTTCAGTGGGTATGGAAAAGCCGAGCTGTAAATCACGATTTGTGAACAGGGGATAATTCACCAACCTTGATTTATAAGTGCAAGTGTTATTGCTCTATTAATAAGTATCACTCCGCTATGTTATTGCATCTGCACCAACAGATTGAAATATTTAAGAAGGGTCCAAATCGGCTGTACCGTACTGACAGGAATTGGGAAATTCTCCCGATTTGGGTGATTTTTGCTTTTTTATTATTATTATTCTTTGAACCCAGAGAATGTTGCTTTGCAGTTTCTTGCCAAAGAGAAGAGAATGTTGGCAAAATATTTAAATTTTGAAGCGTGGTCTTTTAATTTACGATGCGGTGAGGAGGCCGAGGGACGTTTTTGAAGTTTCTTTCCTGATCTGTTACACATAGAGTATACTGTATGGCAGTGGTGGGATTCAAATAATTTAACAATCCGGTTCTCTGCCCTAATGACAGGCTGGGTGGGCGTGGCCATGGTGGGCGCTGCCAGGGAACGTGACAGGCAGCACTCAACCTCCTGCCCACTCCCATGCCCCATTTTGGACCTAGTAGGCCTCCCTGCAGCTCCTGGGAGCAAAAATGGGCCATGGGGCTGCGTCACACATCACCGCGCCAGTGGTGGATTGCTATCGGTTCGCCACAAATCAGGCAAACTGGTAGCGGCGGTGGTGGGAGGTTCCGTCCACCTGCCCGGACGTCTCTGTGCATGCGCAGAAGCATCGCATGAGCGCGCACAAACCCACAAGCAAACCGGTAGTGATGGGGTTTGAAACCCACTACTGCACTACGCCCTGTTTTGGGCCCCCTGGGAGCAAAAATGGGCCATGGGGAGGGGGGGCTGTGCCACATCCCCTGCACCCCATTTTGGGTCTAGTAGGCCTCCCGGTACTTACCTGGGAGCCAACACAGGGCGCGTGGGGACTCCTGGAAGGGGCGGGGTGGGGTCAGCCAGCAATTTAACAACCGGTTCGCCCGAAACGGCCTGGACCAGCTGAATCCCACCACTGGTATATGGTTATTGCACTACATATCAAAACAGCATTGCCATCCCAACTATTTTTTTAACCATTTTTTTCCACGATACTCCTGAAAATGAACAAAAGATTTCACATCAGTCTCCTTTGGATAAATTCATAACGAAAGTAAACAAGTAAGGTCACACTTGGAATATTGCATTCAGTTTTGGTTACCACAATGTAAAACAGACGTTGAGACTCTAGAAAGAGTGCAGAGAAGAGCAACAAAGATGATTAGGGGACTGGAGGCTAAAACATATGAAGAGCGGTTGCAGGAACTAGGTATGTCTAGTTTAATGAAAAGAAGGATTAGGGGAGACACGATAGCAGTGTTCCAATATCTCAGGGTGTTCTGTTCCCCCCCTCACACAGGCAGACACATGAGCAAAAGACGTCTACCAGTAATTTATTTTTACAAGCCGACCTGAATCCTTTGACAGGTAAAAGTTCTGGCAGCTACTTTCCGAATGCCTGCCAAGTTTCTTATCACCTCTAGAAACAGGAGTCAGTGTATCTGTAGTCCGTTGCTGGGGCAACCAAGAGTTCACAAGGCACAATAGAGTAGTCAGAAGTCATTCACAAAGTCCAAGCCTTAATTCCGAAAGATATCCCATCCGAAGCTCACGATATGCAGTTTTTGTCCGTCACAGAGCCTGCAGAGCAACCCCACCCACTTTTATCCCCTGTGGGGCATGGCTCAGTGACTCAACATTCTCTGGCCCTTCCACACCTCTTCCTTTGCTGCACACGCCTCTCCCTCCGACGCTGCCTGGGATCAATCCAAGATTGATCTTCATCACACCCTATTAGTGGGTGCTCCGACATGCCTTCCTCCTGGCCTTCAGCTGGAATCTGAGGCGTTGCCAGAAAGGAGGGTCCTGGAGAGGGAGGCCTTGTCAGTTCCTCCCCATCACTTTCAGAGTCATCTTCCTCCGTGAGGACAGGCTCGGGAGCCGGAGTCACAACACAGGGCTGCCACAAAGAAGAGGGAGCCAAGCTATTCTCCAAAGCCCCTGAGGGCAGGACAAGAAGGAATGGGTGGAAACTAATCAAGGAGAGAAGCAACTTAGAACTAAGGAGAAATTTCCTGACAGTTAGAACAATTAATCAGTGGAACAACTTGCCACCAGAAATTGTGAATGCTCCAACACTGGAAGTTTTTAAGAAGATGTTGGACAGCCATTTGAAGTGGCGTAGGGTTTCTTGCCTGGGCAGGGGGTTGGACTAGAAGACCTCCAAGGTCCCTTCCAACTCTGTTATTCTATTCTATTCTATTGTTCTGAACCCTGTGTTGCAAACTCCATCAGAAAATACATACTGCTAAAAAGGTTTGAAGGCGATCCACAGAGGCAAGGATAGTGACGTTTCACTATTTTTAACTGCATAAGGGTTTAACTGCATAAGCATAAAGCTGGAAAGGCATCAGCAGGGGTGAGTTTGTGCAAAGAAGTCCTTCTTGAACCACAGCTAATGGTTTTGTACAGATATGCCCAGCTGAAAATGCTGATCTGTCACACCGGCAGAAAACGAATAGCATATCTGACATTCTTCTCTGCAAAATGTTAGTTGCTTTCCCCTAGCTTGCTTAAACCATAATTCGCTTGCTTGCTTGCTTGCCATCTATGGAGATTTTCAGTCTTGCAGGTCATGGTTGTCCCAAAGGTGCTTTTTCAAAAAGCAACTGGATTTTCTTATTGTTGTTTTTTTCCCTTGAAAAAGTTTCACTTGTCATCCAAGAAGCTTCTTCAGTTCTTCTTCAGAATTGAAGAAGCTTCTTGGATGAGAAGCGAAACGTCTTCAAGGAAAAACCAAGTCCTCTTGCCTTTTTGAAAAAAACACTTTTGGGGTTTGCTTGCTTGCTGGCTCACTCGTTCATTCATTCATTCATTCATTCATTCATTCATTCATTCTTTCATTCATTCATTCATTCATTCATTCATTCATTCATTCATTCATTCCTCACATGTATCTAGCCACCTATCTCATGAGCATAACTCTGGGCAGGGTACAATACAGGTGGTCCTCAACCTATGACCTCAATTGAGCCCAAAACATCTGTTGCTAAGTGAGATTAGCTAAATGAGTTTTGCCCCATTTTATGACTTTTCTTGCCATAGTTGTTAAGTGAATCCCTGCTGTTGTTAAATGAGTAACATGGTTGTTAAATGAATCTGGCTTCCCTGTTGACAGAAGGTTGCAAAAGGGGATCTTGGGACCACCAGGATACTGAAACGGTCATAAATATGAGTCAGTTGCCATATGTCTGAATTTTGATCACGTGACCCTGGGGATCCTGCAATGGTTGTAAGTGTGAAAAACGGTCATAAGTGGTCCCTTTTCTTCAGTGCCGATGTTACTTCAAATGGTTACTATAAACGAATTGTTGTGAGTTGAAGACTACTTTATATAAAATGAAAAACAGGAATGAAAAATTCCATATTGTTATCTATCTATCTATCTATCTATCTATCTATCTATCTATCTATCTATCTATCATCTATCTATTTATCTATCATCAGTCTATCATCTATCTATCATCTATCTATCTATCATCAATCTATTATCTATCTATCTATATCTATCTACCTATCATCAATCTATCATCAATCTATCATCTCTATCTATCTATATCTATCTATCTATCATCAATCTATCATCTCTATCTATCTATCTATCTATCATCAATCTATCATCTCTATCTATCTCTATCTATCTATCTATCTATCTATCTATCTATCTATCTATCTATCTATCTATATCTACCTACTACCTACCTACCTACTTTGTTATTAAAAAAGAATGCAAGACAGCACCTTTGATGTTACAATCTATGTAGCCATCTCAACAGTTCTCCATTTCCGTGTGACCCGTAAGAGAAGGTTGATATAACCATGTTTAGAGGGACTTTCAGATGATCTACCAAGAATGAGTCCACCTTGGAGGGAATGATGTTTTGGGAGAGGTGTGCGTTGTGTGTGTCAAAAAAAAACACCCCACTCCTGTAACTGTATCCTAGACAAAACCTACAATATACCCCTGATGGGGTACACACACAGTTATAGTCCAGAAGAGATGGCCCATGAAATAACCCAGCAAATGGGCATATGTTTTCAAGCAATTGCAAGTATTCCTTCATCCTTAATATCCACACTACAGGTAGTCCTTGACTTATGTCCCCAATTGGGACCAGAATTTCCGTTGCTAAGCAATTCCATCAGGAAGTGAGTCATGCATCAATTTTACGTTTTACTTTTTTTGCCACCATTAAATGAATCCCTACAGATGTGGCTTGTTGGATGATGGCTGGGAATGTCACAAAACACCGCACGCCCATTGCCAAGCATCTGGATTTTGATCATGTGACCATGAGGCTGCTCGTAAGCGCGAGCAACAGTTGTAAGTCACTTTTTTCAGAGCCGTTGTAACTTCGAACAATCACTAAAGAAATGGGTGGTAAATTGAAGACTGCTTATATTTCACTTCCTGTTTTTCATCCATTTCTATGGCTTGATGGCTCTTAAGAAAACCTCACCATTCGGCAGGATTCAGTTTAGAATTCTACATTCACTTGCTCAGGGATAAAATCCACTGAAATGAATATGATTCGCTTTGGAAAAGAAACATCCATAGCCTTGCAGCCTGAACAAATGCAGTTGTCTCAGGAGCCATTTATTGTTCATTATCTGAATTGAGGCCTCTGCGTGCATTCAAAACCAGACCTAAGCCACACACACAGAAATCAAGTCAGAAAATGTTATTTTTTTTTGGAGGGGAAAAAAAAACCCCTTTTCTTTCTTTCTTTCTTTCTTTCTTTTCTTTCTTTCTTTCTTTCTCTCTCTCTCTCTCTCTTTCTTCTCTCTCTCTCTCTGTCTCTCTCTGTGTGTCTGTCTCTTTCTTTCTCTCTCTCTTTCTTTTCTCTCTGTCTCTGTGTGTCTTTCTCTCTCTGTGTGTCTTTCTCTGTCTCTCTCTTTCTTTCCTTTCTCTCTCTCTGTCTCTCTGTGTCTTTCTTTCTCTCTCTCTCTTTCTTTCTTTTCTCTCTCTCTCTATGTCTCCATCTCTCTGTGAGTGTCTTTCTCTGTGTGTCTTTCTTTCTCTCTTTCTCTCTCTGTTTCTCTCTCTCTCTTTCTCTCTGTCTCTGTCTTACTTTCTCTCTGTTCTCTTTCTTTCTTTCTCTCTTTTCTCTCTCTTTCTCTCTCTTTCTCTCTCTCTCTCTCTCTGTCTTTCTATCCCTCTCTCTCTATGTCTATCTCTCTCTCTCTCTCTCTCTGTGTGTGTGTGTGTGTGTGTGTGTGTTTCTTTCTCTCTCTCTCTCTCTTTCTTTCTTTCTTTCTTTCCAAAACTGGTTTAAAGACGACAGCTGCATGTTGAAAAGTTTAGGAGCTTAAGAATGCAGGTAAATGCCTCAAGCACACTGGCACGAGAGAAAGATTAAAATGACATCAAGATTCTTTTCTTTTTTAAAAGCCTTACAAATAATAATAATAATAATAATTACAATGATTATCTTTGATGACATTGTCAATTATAATCGTCTCCAAATAATACACTCCCTTTGCTTAGGCACAAATTTAAGATTCTGCTTCTTTTTGAAGAGGGCTGTGTTTGTATTAAGCATCTTGCCCTCTGCTCTTTTTTTTGCAAAAGGGGCTGTTTTTGCTATGCTGTTTAATCCTTTCCCACCGTCTCCAAGCACCCACAAGCGCCTTTATCCAGAAGAACAGATTTGCCAAATTTAAAAGAGTTTGCTGCTGAGTGAACAGCCTTGTAGGTAGCCCTCAACGTACGACCACAATTGAGCCCAACGTGTATTTTTATTTATTTATTTATTTATTTATTTATTATTTATTTATTTATTTATTTAGTCAAGCATGTATTAGATAACAGCTATAAGTATAAACCAGAGGTGGGTTTCAGCAGCTTCTGACCAGTTCTGGAGAACCGGTAGTGGAAATTTTGAGTAGTTTGGAGAACCAGTAGTAAAAATTCTGACTGGCCCCGCCCCCATGTATTCTCTGCCTCCCAAGTCCCAGCTGATAGGGAGGAAATGGAGATTTTGCAGTAACCTTCCCCCGAGGTGGCGCAGTGGTTAGGGTGCAGTACTGCAGCTACTTCAGCTGACTGCTAGTTCAGCAGATCAGCGGATCAAATCTCACCGGCTCAAGGTTGACTCAGCCTTCCATCCTTCCGAGGTGGGTAAAATGAGGAACCAGATTGTTGGGGGCAATAGGCTATTAAGTATACTGTCTTTGGTGTAAGCCGCCCAGAGTCCTCGGAGAGTGGGTGGCATAGAAATATGAATAATAAAATAAATAAATAAATAAACTGGACTTTCTGGTTTTTCTTTGAAGACATTTCGCTTCTCATCCGAGAAGCTTCTTCAGCTCTGACTGGATGGTGGGGAATGGAAGGATTGATGCTCCTTGCAGACAGCTGGCCATTGTCATTCTTTTTAGAGAGTCATTGAGGCCATTTGGAGGTTTATCGATGTCATCAGGGTCACCCGAGTGGTGCAAATGGGTGTGGAACCTTCTTGGAACTGCTGAAAGGACTGTGTTGTAGACTAGAGATAGATGATGTTGTATTCCCCTCTCCTCAGTTGAGAGAGGGCTGTTCAATTTTGACATAGATTGCTTCTTTGACCCCTTTTTGAAGCCAGTGGTCCTCTCTGTCCAAAATGTGGACTTTGCTGTCTTCAAAAGAGCCGCTCATGTCTTTTAAATGCAGATGGACTGCTGAATCTAATCGTGATGTATTTGTTCTCCTAAGCGCATGGCACAAGATAAGAGATGTCTAAAACAATTAGTCCCTTTTAATAATTTAAACAATATAGTTAAAACACAAACAGCGGTAGATGCAAGCATTTCTTATTGACTCATCAGTACCTACGTTACAATAACACGGTTAAAATCAGCCTAAAATATAAGATCTAGGTAAAGGTAAAGGTAAAGGTAAAGGTTCCCCTCGCACATATGTGTCAAGTTTCCAAAAGATGCCCTAATTAATTCATGAGCCATGATCCAAACTTCAAAGGAAATACAGTCATTTATTAGGAGCAACATTCCGGCAATACTCAGATGCAGTTAGGACTGATCCCATGTAGATTTACATTCCCCTATGACCCTGTCTCTCCCCTCCTCTCTGGCCATGTCATCAATCACATTCTCCAAATAACCACTGGCTGGCTGTGAAACCTAACACCCTCCTTCTGATTGCGGTCAGGAAGAATGTATGGAATTCACTTCAGTTCTCCCTCCCTCCTGCTCATGGCAACTAGAAAGCTTTGCAAGTTGACAATATGTGCAAGTCGTTCCTGACTCTAGGGGGCAGTGCTCATCTCCGTTTCAAAGCCGAAGAGCCAGTGCTGTCCAAAGACGTCTCAGTGGTCATGTGGCCGGCATGACTCAATGCCAAAGGCGCACGGAACGCTGTTACCTTCCCAACAAAGGTGGTCCCTATTTTTCTACTTGCATTTTTGACATGCTTTCGAACTCCTAGTTGGCAGAAGCTGGGACAAATAATGGGAGCTCACCCCATTACGCGGCACTAGGGATTTGAACAAGCTTTCGATTGACAAGCTTGGCATCTTAGCCACTGAGCCGTCGCGTCCCACTAAGATCTAGAAAGAGCATTAATTAAGTCTATAATGTATACAGGAAAGCAACCAATAAGAAGCCTTGAGCAAAAGAGATGTCACCTTCAAAGTCCTTCTTTAATCAGGACAAATAAACACCTTCTGGTCCATTCACAAGAAAGCCCAATTAGAAAGAAAAGAAGAGAATATTTCCCATCATGCATGGAGGCAAAAATTGGCTCTAAATCGAAACCATTCAGCTGCTGAAGTTCTTGGGATCACTTTCCTTTTCATCTCAGTCAGCCTGTTTATTACATTTTAAGGCCGGGACAAGGAAGGTGTCCATGAGTGCTCTGTAAGTACTTATAAATCTACCTGAAGAGACAGTAAATAAAAAGTAAGACGGAATTAAAAGACATCTGTAAATCAACCTGACTAGAATCCTTGAGTGAAACACAAAAGGAGTCATCTATAAGTAGGTTATAAGATAGCGTCTTAAATTAAAGAAAAGACAATAACGTCTAAAATTACCCCAAAAATAATAATAATGATGGCATCTAAGATTGACATAAAGTGTGATCATATAAAAAATTACAAAAGAAAATGAAAATATCTAAAATTACATAAAATGCATACAAATCATATAAGCAGGAACTTGACACATACTTTTTTTTTTTTTTTTTTGTTAAAGAAGATACCTTGAGAATCACACTTGGATGGATTCCTTTCAACAGCTTGGTTTGGTTCCGCAACCCAACAAGACAGACACAGACTTCAGAGGATAATTAGGACTGCAGAAAAAACAATGGCTACCAACCTGCCTTCCATTGAGGACCTGTATATTGCATGAGTCAAAAAGAGGGCTGTGAAAATATTTACAGACCCCTCGTATCCTGGACATAAACTGTTTCAACTCCTACCGTCAAAATGATGCTATAGAGCACTGCACACCAGAACAACTAGACACAATAACAGTTTTTTCCCAAACGCCATCACTCTGCTAAACAAATAATTCCCTCAACACTGTCAACTAGTTACTAAGTCTGCATTATTATTAATCTTCTCATCGTTCCTATCACCCATCTCCTCCCACTTCTGACTGTATGACTGTAACCTTGTTGCTGGTATCCTTAAGATTTATATTGTTTCCCTATGACTATCATTAAGTATTGTACCTTATGATTCTTGACGAATATATCTTTTCTTTTATGTACTCCAAGAGCGTATGTACCAAGACAAATTCCTTGTGTGTCCAATCACACTTGGCCAATAAAGAATTCTATTCTATTCTATTCTATTCTATTCTATTCTATTCTATTCTATTCTATTCTACTCTACTCTACTCTACTCTACTCTACTCTACTCTATACCAACCATGATGAGACAGTTATTATTATTAGGTATTATTATTATTATTATTATTATTATTATTATTATTATTATTATTATTATTATTAAACATGAAACTGAGTCAACTGGACATTAAAAATGTATCACAAATGCCATTGATTAGTGCTCATGGTTGATACAGGTTGCTGCCAGCATCCTAGGTATCCACCAAGTATCTTCTAGTCACCTGCTACAAAGGCACTGGATAAATAACTTACAAGTAGCTCGACTTATGACCACAATTGAGCCCAACATTTCATGTCTTGTGAACTTTATGCAAGAAACCATGGTTTAGTGCAACAGGAGAATCAAATCGGAGCATTATACGTTGAAGCTTCCTGCTCTCACGCTCTTCAGGTTTTTGTTTTATAATTCCAAGGGTTCTCGTCAGTTTGCAACAACGATTGCTGCGTAAATGAACATGGGAGTAAACAAATACAGACAGCACATGCTACACCCTGTTTCTCTTGCTCGGTGTTGTTTGCCGTTGTGGCAGATTGCTGACAAAACAATTCCTCCTTTGCACGAATGTCAGGAAACTGCGTGCAGCTCTGGGCAGTTGAGTTTTGTCGATCCTCTGAAGCAGAAAGCCGGCATTGCTTTCTCACATCACTAGGTGGCAGGACCTTCGGATCAGGGTTTGTGGCTTGTCTCTCTCTCTCTCTTTTTTTTTTTGAAGGGGTCTGGCAAAAGGGAGAGTAACAGCCAGAGGGAACGTGCTCGGAGCACATGACAATTGCAGCTATAGGCTCAAACGTGGACAATTTTGGCACTAACCATCAGGGTGGAACGGTTAGTGATGAATAGTGGAACTTGCAAAGAGGGTTCAATGGACTTTCTCGATTTCAGAAAACATAATAGCTATAATTCTGGCTGACTGGGAATGAATGCTTTATAGATATTTTGCACGGAATGGGGAAAAATGCACTTATAATTTATGGTGTGTGCGGGATGAAAAAGAAAATTGGACCATAGAAAAACGTTTTTTTTTTCTTTTCTTTTTTGTAATCGTAGAGTAAGAGATAATTTTGTAATTGAATTTGTGTTTGCTGCAAAGGAAACCAGAAACTTGTGATTCTTTTTATTCTTTCTTTCTGCAGCTTTGCTTTCTTTCTCTCTTTGATTCCCTCCCTCCCTCCTTCCTTCCTTCCTTTCTTCCTTTCTTTCTCTCTCTCTCTCTCTGTGTATCCTTCCTTCCTCCCTCCCTCCCTCTCTCCCTCTCTTTCTTTCTTTCTTCCTTCCTTCCTTCATTTCTTCTTTCCTTCCTTCTTTTCTTCTTTCCTTCCTTCTTTTCTTCCTTCCTTCCTTCCTTCCTTCCTTCCTTCCTTCCTTCCTTCCTTCCTTCCATCCTTCCATCCTTCCTTCCTTCCTTCCTTCCTTCCTTGTACTTTTTATTAGTTTCTGTGAGTTCTTTGGAAAACTATTTTACTTTTTTTGTTTTACTTATTTACAAAAATTTCTATGCCACCCATCTTACTTTCCAAAGTGAAACTTTTTAATAAAACGTGTTTGTGTGTATGTGTGTGTGTGAAAGTGTTTCCTGCACGGAACCCAGCTCTGTCCATTCAGCACATATTTATGCATTCAGGTTTTCCCCTAACTACTGTTAATCAAGTTTACACACTTTTATGGGCTCACACAGCATCCCTCATTGCTAAGTAGCGTTATCACTGTTTGCACATTAGGCTAAAATATGGTTGGCTAAAAGTCTGTAGAGATTCTCAGTCATCCAGGTCCTGGTTGTCCCAAAGGTGCTTTTTTCAGCAGGCAACTGGAAAACATTTGTGTTTTTTCTTTGAAGATGTTTCACTTCTCCTCCAAGAAGCTTCTTCAGCTCTGACAGGATAGTGGGGGATGGAAGGATTTATATTAGCAATAGCAATAGTACTTAGACTTATATACCGCTTTACAGCGCTTTAATATTCCTTGCAGACAGCCGGTCATTTGCATCCATTTTTTTATTTTTTATTTTGCAAATTGATGCAAATGACTAGCTGTCTGCAAGGTGTTATAAATCCTTCCATTCCCCACTATCCTGCCAGAGCTGAAGAAGCTTCTTGGATGAGAAGTGAAATGTCTTCAAAGAAAAAAAAGAAAAAACAAGGAAGTCCAGTTGCCTCCTGAAAAAAACACCTTTGGGATATATGGTTCAGGGATGGGCTGCTGGGGGTTCGCAAGGGTTTGGGAGAACCTTTAGTTAAGATTCTGTGCAGTTCGGAGAACCCACAAATCCCACTCTTCGCTGGCCCCGCCCACCCCATCCCGCCCCTCCCAGGAGTCCCCACACAGCCCGTTTTGGATGCAGGTAAGTGTAGGGCATGCACGGAGGCTTGAGGAGGGCGAAAAATGGGCCTACTGGAAGTTCAGGAAGGCTGGAAACGGGCCTTTTCTGGCCTCCAGAGGGCCTCTGGAGCCTGGGAAGGCCGTTTTCGCCCTCCTGAAGGCTCAAGAAAAGCCTCCGGAGCCTGGGGAGGGCAAAAACACCGCCTCCGTAGTGCAGGAGGCCGAATAGGACACGCCCACCCAGCAACCGGGCAGAGAATCCCTTGCTAAAATTTTTGAAGCCCACCCCTGATACGGTTGGCTAGGGGACCACCAGTTCTGTTTTGTGAACCTGGCTTTTGGGTTTTCCTATGCAGAGATATGATCAGAAACGTAGATGGCTCACAAGGAGTCCATCCCCTCAAATTTTAAATTAACTAAAAGAACAACAACAACAATCCAGGACCTTCTCAAGATTGAGGTCCCTGATTACACCAAGACATCATGTTTTGAGTTAGCATATCCTGAACTGTGTCAGACACAAGGGATCAGGACCACATGTTAAGTTCCAGTTAAGCTGATTTATGGCTTATGCCTATTCATAAGAATCTACTCAACTAAATACCAAATTGGCACTAGATAAAGAGTCAATGGAATTCAAGAGGAGTTTGACTTAAAATTTGAGTGTGGGAACGTAACGATTCCAGGCTGATTCCTATCTTGACGCCGCTCCCAGCCTCTGCCTGTCCTTCTCCTACACATTGGCATTTATGCGATGGGAAAATATGGGCACGGGCAACCTTTTTGGTTGGCTGAAATCTCCTGTGATGGGCTGCACTGTGAACCATCGGTGGATTTATTGATTAAATTATTATGCCACCCGTCTCACTCTTTCGAGTAACTCAGGGCAGCTTATAATAAGCGTAAAAATGTAATTATAAATACTTTAAAAATTACGTTTAACAATTAAATAAATTTATAAAGTAAATAAACAGATTTTAGTCCCAGATCAAATTTTCTGTTGCAAGGCAGTGGCCTCGTCCTTTAACAAAGTTGTGGCTTGTTGAACTGTCATTTTTTCAGGTAGTCCTCCTTGACTTAAGACCACAATCAAGCCCAAAATTTTCATTGCTAAGCAAGGCAGTTAAATTTTGACCCATGTTACGACCTTTCCGGCCATGGTTGTTAAATGAATCACTGCAGCTGTTAAGTTGGTAACACGGTTGTTAAGCGAATCTGGCTTCCCAACTGATGTTGCTCGCCAGAAGGTCGCAAAACAGGATCACATGACCCCCCGCACAGCAACCGTCATTAATATGAACCAATTGCCAAGCATCCTAATTCTGATGATGTCAGCGTGGGGATGTTGCAACAGTTGTTGAGTGTGAAAAATGGTCATATAAGTCATTTTTTCCAGTGCTGTTGTAACTTCAAATGGTCACTTACATGAATGGTTCTAAGCAGGGGTGAAATCCAGCAGGTTCTGACAGGTTCTGAAGAACCAGTAGCGGAAATTTTGAGTGGTTTGGAGAACCGGCAAATACCACCTCTGGCTGGTCCCAGAGTGGGGAGGGAATGGAGATTTTGCAGTATCCTTCCCCTGGAGTGAGGTGGGAGTGGAGATTTTGCAGTATCCTTCCCCCTGGAGTGAGGTGGGAGTGGAGATTTTGCAGTATCCTTCCCCCAGGAGTGGGGAGGAAATGGGGATTTTGCAATATCCTTCCCCCAAGGAGTTGGGAGGGAATGGAGATTTTGCAGTATCCTTCCCCTGGAGTGAGGTGGGAATGGAGATTTTTCAATATCCTTCCCCCCAGGAGTGGGGAGGGAATGGGGATTTTGCAGTATCCTTCCCCTGGAGTGGGGTGGGAATGGAGATTTTGCAATATCCTTTCCCCGGAGTGGGGAGGGAATGGAGATTTTGCAGTATCCTTCCCCCAGGAGTGGGGAGGAAATGGGGATTTTGCAGGATCCTTCCCTAGGAGTGGTGAGGGAATGGGGATTTTGCAGGATCCTTCCCCTGGAGTGGGCTGGGGCTGGGGATTTTGCAGTATCCTTCCCCTGCCACGCCCACCAAGCCACGCCCACAGAACCGGTAGTAAAAAAAAAATGGAATTCCACCACTGGTTCTAAGCTTGAGGATTAACCTGTACATTATTGTTTCTGGCGTAGTGTAAAACTAGTCACAGGCTTAGGGCGACGACGTGTGACTCTTTCCCTTATTCAAGTTGATATTGGAATAAAAAAAATGTGGGTTCAGATCCCATCAGGTGATCACAATCTTTTGCAAGATTGCAGGCGATGTTGGCCTTCAGAAGGTGAAATGTCAATCAGCATTTCTTACCTGTTTTGCATGCAAATCTTATTTTCTCTGGCTTCCCCCCCCCCTCAACTTCCAACTTGTGCCTGTTCAGCAGAGCTGCCAATCACAGGAACAAAGAAGCCATACCTAATACTTAATAAGGAATATCACATCTTCGAGACATTAGAAACAGATGTCACTTTGTTTCTTCGCGGCTGATGTATGTAGCCGAAATGACACTCTAATTAATTTAATGCAGTATAAAAGTACTGATTATTTATCATGGCTGACAATAAAATTAAGAAAACATTCAATTACAATCAGGAGTAATTCATTATTTATTGATTTTGCCTTATGCACATATTAATACAATGCATTTAATTACAGGAAAGGGTATCACTGCTCTGTTGAAAGTCAAGCCTCTGAAATCCATTTAATTAGGCCTCCGTGTTTTCATACCCCGTTTCTGCAGAGAGCTTTTATATATTAGCAATGCTATTAGATGGTCCACCCTGTGTATAAACTGTCCAATTCAATGTGCGTCCATGACACGAGGCTTCGGTGTGATTAATGTGACATTTTAAACTGAAGTCTAGGGTGTCTCTGAGGTTAAATCCAGAGCTGTGACCTCTTTCAGGTACCTGAATCAGAATTTAAACGACGACAGGCAGTCCTCGACATACAACCATCACCGAGGCCAAAATTTCTGTTGCTAAGTGAATTTTGCCAATTTTTATTACCTTTCTGCCGCAATGGTTCAGTGAATCACTGCCGTTGTTAAGTTAGTGTTGTGGCCCGTACGCGGCCTGTGCAGCTAGTAGCTGATTCAGACAGCGAGGAGGCTGCTGTGGTGCTGCGCCAGCAGCCTGTGCAGCTGGCACTCGAGTCGGACAATGAGGAGGCTGGAGAAGATGTGGTGCCAGAGGCGGGGATTCAGCCAGGGCTTTCAGAACCTCCAGAAGCTCCTTTAAATGAAGAGGACGAAGAGGAGGAGCTCTTCTCGATGTACGGGCGCGCAGAACTGCCAAAAGGCAGGAGTGGCTCCTCAGGAGGAGGTCTCCTCGAGAGTAAGGCTTGGGGCTAATTGGCCACTCCCTTAGCCTATTTAAGGAGGAACGCCGACTGAAGCAATTTGTAGGGAACAATTTCGTTCACATACCTTTGTGTCTTGTCTTGCTTATCTTATCAGCTTCCTGCAAATTGCTTCTGGGCATTCTGCCAACCACAGTAAGTTTTCAGTTATTATTTTTTGAGTTCTTGGCAGCTGTTAATGCAGTTAATTAACAGCCATTGTTGTAAAAGACTGGTTTATTTAGTAAACTAAGGTTTAAACGGACTTTGTGTGTGCTGCGTTCTTTGGGGTCTGTAGCTGGGGCAGAACAGTTAATCAGCCCGGTTCTTAAATTAATCTGTCTTTCCTCTTGACTTTGCTTGTCAGAAGGTCACAAGAAGTGACTACGGGACATTGCAACTGTCATAAAGATGAGACAATTGCCAAGTGTCTGAATTGCGATCACGTGACTGTGGGAGTGCTACAACAGTCGTTAAGTGTGAAAAACAGACATAAGTCACTTTTTCCAGGGCCATTGTAATTTTGAATGGTCGCTAAATGAACTTCTGTAAATCGAGGACTCCCAGTGGCAAACCACACTGTCCTAAAACAGGAGAAATAATTTACTAAGGCTTATCCTTTTGAAATAGATGGCAATACACTTTCTCCAATATATTTAGAGGGACACGGTGGCTCACTGACTCAGACGCTGAGCTTGTCGATCGAAAGGTCGGTAGTTCAGCGGCTCAAATCCCTAGTGTCGCGTAACAGGGTGAGCTCCCGTTACTTGTCCCAGCTTCTGCCAACCTACCAGTTCGAAAGCACGTAAAAAAATGCAAGTAGAAAATAGGGACCACCTTTGGTGGGAAGGTAACAGCATTCCGTGCGCCTTTAGCATTGAGTCATGCCGGCCCCATGACCACGGAGATATCTTCGGACAGCGCTGGCTCTTCGGCTTTGAAATGGAGATGAGCACCGATCCCTAGAGTCGGGAACGACTAGCACATATGTGTGAAGAGAACCTTTACTTTATACTTTCCCAAATTTTAAAAGAAGCCACATATTTTACTACATCGCGAAGTAAGTTTTCCCCGTCCCTGTTTTGTCTGGCCCTTCTCAAACGGCTGTGAAACAGCCCAATTCCCCTTGTTTATTTTCTCATATTTTATCCTTGCCTCGGATCTGTCCATCAGCTTTGATATGTAATGAGAATGCCCTGATATTTTCCCTGGTTGCCGAGACAGAGCAGTGGGGTTAAGAAGTTAGTTTTCTAAAGCTCAAACTGATAAATATTTTAGACTTTAGAATATATTGCTAAAAACCAAAAGGGAATTGCATGACGGATATACATATATGTGTAATTTCTGAATTCAGGCTTGCTTGCTACGGTATTTCCAAAGAAGTTTAAATGAAGTAACAGGAAAGCCAAACAGAATTGCCAAAATAATTTTTTTTTTAAAAAAAAGATTGTATTTACACAACTTTACAGAATACAGAATAACAGAGTTGGGAGGGACCTTGGAGGTCTTCTAGTCCAACCTCAAACATTGACTAATTAATTGTTTTCACTGTCAGGAAATTTCTCCTTAATTCTAGGTTGGATCTCTTTTTAATTATCTTCCACCCAGTATTTCTTGTCCTGCCTCTATTCTACAATGTGCAGTGAGAACCTGGACACTCATATCTATTTTTCCCTTTTTCTTTTTTTGAAGAACTGGATTATTGACTAATCTAAATCTAAAATATAGATTAAAACCACTGTGGCTCGGCAATCTTAAGAAGTGCGGTCTTCCAGCTCCCAGAATTCTGGAACTCCTTAAAAGTTCCAGAACTATTGGAAAGATACCTATGAGATAGAAGAAGCAACCCCTTGCAAAAATTAATAATTTCCAGGAAGTTTGTCAAATCTTTAATATTAGTTATGGCTCATAGCAGTGGTGGGATTCAAATTTTTTTACTACCAGTTCTGTGGGCATGGCATGGCTTGGTGGGCGTGGCAGGGGAAGGATACTGTAAAATCTCCATTCTCACCCCACTCCAGGGGAAGGCTACTGCAAAATTTCTATTTCCTCCCCACTCCAGGGGAAGGTTACTGCAAAATCCCCATTTCCTCCCGATCAGCTGGGACTCCGGAGGCAAAGAATAGATGGTGGTGGGGCCAGTCAGTGGTGGTATTTACTGGTTCTCCGAACTACTCAAAATTTCCACTACTGGTTCTCCAGAACTGGTCAGAACCTGCTGAAACCCACTTTTGGCTCATAGATACTATGGGAATGGCTCTTTTCTTTCTCATTTTCTTATACCAAATTATTGTTGCTTTATATTTGCTATCTGATCAACAGTTGTACACTTAATTTTTTTTTAAAAAAAAATGATGTTGGCAGTGGTGAAATCTACTTACCTTCCCAACTGGTTCGGAAGAGCATCCGTCTCACATGCACGCTTCGGATCCTCTGCACATGCACAAATTCTTTTGCGCATGCACAGAGGGTAAAAAACAGGTTATTTCCTGGTTAAAACCATGAAGTAATGACGACCGGGCAGGTGGGCGGACCCTCACGCCACCATCGCTACCGGTTCTCCGAACCATCGGCCGCCATCACTACCGGTTAGGCTGAACTGATCCGAACTGGGAGCATTTCACCTCTGGATGTTGGGCTATAAATGATCAAGATTACACGAGCTGAAGAGAAAACAGAGTATAGATATAGCTGTTACTCTTCAAAAGCACGGACCCTCTACTCCCACAAAATCCTCCATAACAGACACAGTCCAATCTTCCACTCTTGAGCAAGTCTGCTAATAAGAAGCAAAGAGGTAAAGAACTTGTCAAAAAGCTGCAGCTCTCTAAGAATAACTGTCTTCTGATAAAGCCAAGAGAGGGGAACCTACAAATGTTAAAAGACTCTTTGGAAGCCAGCAAAGTACCCTAATTAAATCGTTCATTGCAAGCATAATATTCTGCTTGTCTTCATCTGAACCTTCTCTACCCCGTCGATATCCTTCTGAAAATGTAGCCTCCAGATGTGACCCCTCTTTTTTCTCCACCTCCAGATTCTGCCAGTTCTTCTACCCAGAATATATACAGAGTACATAATACCTGAGTTGGAAGGGACCTTAGAAGTCTTCTAATCCAACCCTTGCTTGGAATCTGTATTTAACGTTGGGTGCTGGAATACCAGGAGAGCAATCCTAGCTTCCGTAGATATTCCTGATCATTTTTTAAGAATTGAAGCTTTGTGAATTCAACAGAACTGTCATAGGGGAGACAGGATAGCAGTCTTCCAATATTTGAGGGGCTGCCACAGAGAGGAGGGGGTCAAGCTATTTTCCAAAGCCAAACAAGGAATAATGGGTGGAAACTGACCAAGGAGAGATTCAACCTAGAAATAAGGAGAAATTTTCTGACAATGAGAGCAATCAACCCATGGAACAGAAGTTGCCTTTGGAAGTTGAGGGAGCTTCATCACTGGAGGCTTTTAAGAAGAGACTGGACTGCCATATGTCAGAAATGGTGTAAGGTCTCCTGCTTGGGCGGGGGGTTGGACTAGATGACCTACAAGGTCCCTTCCAACTGTGTTAATCTGTAATGATCCCTGCAGTTGACACCGAATGTCCTGAGCTTAGTGTCATGTTTAAAGTCAATTTTTATGTACACTGAGAGCATAGGCACAAAAGACAAATTCCTTGTGTGTCCAATCACACTTGTCCGATAAAGAATTTTATTGAATTCTCAATAAAGAAGACCTCCAAAATCCCTTCCTTCTCTTCTCTTCCTATTCCTTTCTCTTCTCTTCTCTTCTCTTCTCTTCCCTTCCCTTCTTTCTCTTCTCTTCTCTTCCTTTCTTCTCTTCTCTTCTCTTCTCTTCTCTTCTCTTCTCTTCTCTTCTCTTCTCTTCCTTTCTCTTCTCTTCTCTTCTCTTCCTTTCTCTTCTCTTCTCTTCTCTTCTCTTCTGAATTCTTTAGAGGTATTGAATGCTTAGTAGGAAGTTTTTTTGGGAGAATATGGATGATGGAAGAGAACCCCATTATAAAATTAGGACCAGGGTCAGCTTGTGCCAGTATGCCACCAGGTATGGTAGTTGGTGAATTAAGGGAAAATACAGATAATCCTTGATTTACAACAGTTCATTTAATGACCATTCAAAGACATAATGGCACTGAAAAAGTGACTTATGACAGTTTTTCACACTTATGACCATTGCAGCATTCCCATGATCACATAGTCAAAAAAATTGGATGCTTGGCATTTATGACGGTTGTGGAGTCCCCATTTTGGCGACCTTCTGAAAAGCAAAGTCAATGGGGAAGCCAGCTTCACTTAACAGCCATGTTCCTCACTTAACAACTGCAGTGCTTCGCTTAGCAACCGTGGCAAAAAAGGTTGTAAAATGCTGCAAAACTCACTTAACAACTGTCTTGCCTAGCAACAGAAAATGTTGGGCTCAGTTGTGGTTGTAAGTGGAGAACTACTTGTAAGAAACTTTTAGGGACTATTTTAATTGATGCTTTAATTCAGAGGTCTTCAAACTTGGCCACTTTAAGACTTGTGGACTTCAACTCCCAGAATTCTCCAGCCATCTATGCTGGCTGGAGAATTCTGGGAGTTCTGGGAGTTCTGGGAGTTGAAGTCCACAAGTCTTAAAGCGGCCATGTTTGAAGACCTCTGCTTTAATTGATCTGGTTCAAATGTTTTGTTTTTTTTACTGGTTGCTGCTTTAAGTTGTAACCTTCTTTCAAGGTTGATTTGTCTTTTATCTCTTATTGCGATAGCTGTTGTCAGATGCCTCTCTCTAAGCCCGTTTTGGCTTAGAGTTATTGTTATTGTGTCTGGATTTGAAGACCAGGCTTACTCCTGAATTACTCCATGAATTCAGTTTTTGGGTCTGCAGGGATGCACTGAGTGATTGGCTAGGCTCAATTCACTTAATACATTACATTGAAATGTAACCGGCTAGTTCAGTTTATTTATGCAAACTCAGTCAAGTTTTTTTTTTTTTTTTGTACAGTATTAAAAAAAGATCGACATGCATTTAAGCCATTTATCTTTTCAACAGCCATGAGGATTCGGTTTCCAGATTCCTGAGAGAAAAAGGCCTGGACCACCCAAATTTCTAATTGAGAGAATTAGCCCTATTTTTTTTTTTAACATCCTGTCCACTTTTAAGGGTTGACTCTTTAATTCTAAACAAGGAGACTCGTGCAAAGCCCTTCAGACAGGAAATATAAAACCTAATGTAGGTTTTGTTGTTGTTTTCCTTCGTTCCTTCCAAGGAATTTTGTCCATGTCCCCTCCCTTTACAGACTATCAAATTCCTTGCTCTGGGATCTTCCCCCCTCCCACCTCCGCCCTGACTTTAATGCTTTCCATAAGCTAAATAGATTTCTAAATAAGGATGAGTTTTTTTTTTTTAAAGCAAGGCCAATGGAAGCCTTGAACATCAATTCCTCTTCGTGTCAAGAGTGGCATGAAGCAATATAAAATCATAAAGGCTGTATAAAAACAGTAGCCTTGAGAAGCAACTATCCGTGGAAAACAGAACTGCACTTCTCCATGCTCAGGAAATGCTCAAGGTTTGTAAATTAATTCCGGGGGATGGCCCAGCTCACCTGTTCGTAGAGCAGCGACACCCCCCCTCCCACCTAAACTTTTGGGTGCCAGGGACTGGTTCCGTGGAGAGAGGTTTTTCGGTGGCCCGGAGGGACCGTGGTTTTGCATGCTGCCTGCATCTCACGGATGGGGCATCGCTTGTTTGCACGGCCAGGTGTCTGGCATGCCGTGGCCAGTGGTGGGTTGCCCCTGGTTCGCAAGAACTGGTAGTAAAACCAGCGGGAGGCCCCGCCCAGTGCCCTGGATATCATCATCGGTGATCTGCACATGCGCAGAAGCGATCCCATTGCGAACCGGTAGTAAAAGTAAGTAGAACCCACCCCTGGCTATAGCTCAGTGCTAGTCCATGGACTGGGAGCTGGGGACCAGGGGTGAAATGCTACTGGTTTGCACCAGTTCGCATGAACTGGTAATAATAAATGCTACCTGTTTGTCTGTTGTGGCCCCGTCCTCTGAGCCTGTCCCATCGGAGGAAGAAAGCTCTGAGCATGAGGAAGAGGAATCAGCCAGGCCTCCCTCTCCAGGCCCCTCCCCTCTGGCACTGTCTCAGGTGCCGGCCGAGGGAGAGGAGATTAACAGGGAGACAGGTGGCTCGGATGAGAGTGACGGAGAAATGTCATTCCTGGACGCACGCCTCCGAAGGCATGATAAACGATTGCAGCAGCTCAGGAGGCGTGCTAGGGATTAGAACTGAGTCACTGGACCACACCCCAGAGACTATATAATAGAGGGTGGTGGCCAGCGATCCTTGTGACGAACAAAAGTAAACCTTGGATAGTCACTAAAGCCTCATCCGGAAACTGCTGAGAGAAATATTATTCTGATTGGACTTTTTGTGCGCTAAGTATCTTATCTTTCTGTTTTGTGGAAATAAACGCACTTGGCAGACGGTGTGTAAATCGCTGCCAAGTTGGAGATAAAGACCTGGGTGTGTGCCAAAGTGTTTCCTTAACCCTCGGCTGGCTGTGTTTGTGTGTGTGTGTGGACGGGGACAGATCATTGTCCGAAACAATATTTCCGACGATCAGCTGTGCCGCGTGATTTATATTCGCTAGAAAGCAGGAAATCTTGTTTTCTAGCGAATCTAAATCGCGCGGCACAGCTGTCCCCCGCCCTTCGCTGTTCTACTTACTTTAAGCCTCCTTTTTCTGCGTGACGTGTGCATTTGGTCCGTAGTGTGCATGCACCCACGCACTGCGCATTTGACGCGCACCGCACATGCTCGTGCAGTGAACCGGTGGCAAAGCTCAGAGGATTTCACCACTGCTGGGGACACCTGTCGTAGAGGACCTGACACCTTACCTGGTGGGATGAGTTTCTAATTCTGCATAGAAAAAGGCAATGGAGACGGGTTACACAAAGGACACAGGTTTAAAAGCATAGATGTCCTTTCCAGCACTTTCAGGCAAGACCACGTTCAAAGGCAGCTGATCGCTGACTCTCAATTGCAATCGCTGGGAGAAGCTGCTACCTTGATCTTGGAGTATCCGATGCAAGCATCTAGTTGATCCGTAGGAAAGTGGATTCAGTCCGCCTGTAGCCGGACCTGCATGGCTGCGGTTTTAGTCCTGCATCAGCCTGTTCTCACTACAGATTAGCCAACCGTAATTGGGCTTCACTCTTGCAAACCACTTAGGGAGAACGGTTTTTTTTAATAAAACAACTGATTTAAGTTGGTGGAAGTAAAGTACCGTGTAACCGTATGATTGAAACTCCCTCTGTGGTTTAGTTCTTCATCTGGGCTACACAAGTTCACAGCAGGCAGTTGCACTGGCTCAAAGCAAGGGAAGCCCTTTAATGCACAGATTGAAATTGGATAGGATAGGGTAGGGTAGGAAATAGAATAGAATATAGAATTAGTAGAATAGCATAGAATAGGGTGAGGTGGAGTAGGATAGAATAGAATAGAGTAGGGTAGGGTAGAATAGAGTAGAGTAGAATAGAATTAGTAGAATAGCATAGAATGGAATGGAATAGAATAGGGTAAAGTAGGGTAGGATAGAATAGAATTAGTAGAATAGAATAGAATAGAGTAGAGTAGGGTAGGGTAGGGTAGAATACAATAGGAGTTGAGTAGAGTACGGTAGAATAGAGTAGGGTAGGGTAAGGTAGAATAGAATAGAATAGAATAGGGTAAGGTAGGGTAGGATAGAATAGAGTAGAGTAGGGTAAGGTAGGATAGGGTAGGATAGGATTTAATAGAGTAGGGTAAGATAGGGTAGAATAGAGTAGGGTAAAGTAGAATAGAATAGAATTAGTAGGATAGGATAGGATAGGATAGGGCAGGGCAGGGCAGGGCAGGGCAGGGCAGAACAGAACAGAGCAGAATAGGGTAAGGTGTGGTAGGGTAGAATAGAGTAGGGTAGAGTAGAATAGAATAGGGTAGGGTAGGGTAGAATAGAATAGAATAGAATAGAATAGAATAGAATAGAATAGAATAGAATAGGGTTCTTTATTGGCCAAGTGTGATTTGACAAGGAATTTGCCTCTGGTGCATAAGCTCTCAGTGTACATACAAAACAACAAAGTAATAATAATCAACCCAGGATAATAATTATAATAGTATTTACTTATTTAAAGGTAGGCCTTGACTTACAAGCATTGTTTAGCAACTGTTCAAAGTTACAAACGGCTGTGAAAAAAAAAAGTGATTTTTGTGATCTGTTCTTGCACATGACTGTTGCAGCACCCTTATAGGTTATGTGATCAGAAGCTGGGTGCTTGGCCAACTGATGGTTTGCAGTTAACATGTTTGAGCCCCGTCTGCTTTCTAAACCATGTTTTTCAGTTTAGCAATCTGGGTGACTCAAGCTAACCGTGGTTAGCCCAATGTAAGGTTAGCAGATCTAGATTGCAAAAAAGAGTGTATTTTCTGCATTATTTCTGCTATCATCCATCCATCTGGCAGTTCTCCAGAGTTTTGCAACCCAGGCTTGACAGCCCCAAAGCGGCTGAACCATCATGCTTAATAAACATCTGAACGCAGCTCTACTAGGCATTTAGCAATCTTCTGCAGTCTTTGGAAACGAAAGCCTTGCTTGTTGGATGCTGCTGCAATATGGCTGAAAAAATAAGTCACTGGCATATTTGCCCATGGCAAACCATGGCCCACGGTAGGCTCACATTTTTTAGCTTTGTTGTGTGAACGCAGCCACTCCGGTTAGGAAAATCAAGTTTTTCAAACTATGGAGGTGCGGTGAGAGTTTCTGCTTTTGAGCTGGCCAAGCAAAAAGGACCGAATGGGGCAAGAGAAGGATGCCCTAGGTAGGAAGCCCCCTGCCCTCCCCCATAAGAATATAATATTTTTGGAAATATTAAACTGGCACATTCTTAATTTTTTTTTTTTAAAAAAATTGATTTATATGCCGCCCTTCTCTGGAGACTCAGGGCGGCTTACAATGCATTAAGCAATAGCCTTCATACTTTTGTATATTTATACAAAGTCAGTTTATTGCCCCCACAAACTGGGTCCTCAATTTACCTACCTTAGAAAGGATGGAAGGCTGAGTCAACCTTGAGCCTGGTGAGATTCGAACTTACAGTAATTGCAGACAGCTGGTGTTAATCGCAATGCTTTTAGTCTGCTGAGCTACCAGGCCCACTTGCCATCTATCCAATTTCTCTTTACAGACCCCCCCCAAGTCTCAACACCCTTCCCATAAGTTTCCTCGCCCCGCCGAGCGAGGGTCTCCCGCCGGCTTCTCTTCAGCTCTTTCCCCCTTCCCCACATCCGCGGGCGACCCTCCAAGCTTTTTTTCCCCTCCAAGCGGGCTAGTTAGTTTCCAAGGCTGCCCTCTCCCCCACGCACAAAAGGGCTCCCACGCCCGGAGACACGTGTAGACTCATATACAGACACGTGCCTGTATATGTGTGTTTGTGTGGGGCATTACCCCCTCCCCCACGCACAAAAGAGCTCCCACGCCCGGAGACACGTGTAGACTCATTGCAGACGTGCCTGTATATGTGCGTTTGTGTGTTGTGTGTGTGGGGCATCCCCCTCCCAGCCTCATCAAACTTCCCCGCCGCTTCTCTCTCTCTCTCTCTTTTTTTAATAAAGTTGCCCATCTGGCCGCTGGATCCCCAACCGGGCGCCCGCAGCAAAGGAAAGCAAGCAAACTCGGCAAGGCAAAGAGACGCCTCCAAAGAAGCCCCTCCGCTCGGGCTGGGACCCCTTTAGCAAGCGCTCCGGGTGGGCGGAGCCAAGGAGGACCCCTCCCACTCACTAGCCCGGAGTTGGGGAGGGGGGGTGTTTAACTGGGGGTGGGGGGGGAGGAAAGGAGAGGGAGGGAGGAGGCGGCGCCTGGGCGGGCAAAGCCGCTGCTTCTCTTGGGCGCTCCCCGGGGAAAAGGGGCGGGGCGTGGGCGGGGCCGGGGCCAGGGTCCGTCCTTCCCACCCCCCCAACCCACGCCTCCCCCCCCCCCCACAGCTCCCTCCCACCCACCCCCCTCCTTGCATCGCTCGCCGGCTGCTTTTCGCCTCTTTTCCTCGAGGAAGCGCAAACAGTTTGGAGGAAAAAGTGGAGCCGGCCGGGTTGGATGCGGCTGCCGACGCCGACGCCGAGCCAAGCGGCCGGGGCGGAGGAGGAGTAGAGAGTATGGCCGTGTCTTCTCCCCCGAGCATTCCCGCAACTTCCAACCCCGGAGGAGGAGGAGGAGGAGGAGGAGGAGGAGGCAGCGGCAGCAGCAACGCCGGGGGAGCCGCCGGAGGAGGCGGCGGGGGCTGCAGCACCAGCAGCGGTGGAAGCATCAGCAGCAGCAATAGCAGCAGCGCGGAGGTCTCGGCCGGTTTGTTCCGGGCGGACCCTCTTTATTCCCCCAGCCCCTCCGAGTCTCCGCGGCTGGCCGGCGGCGGAGGGAGCAGCAGCGGCAGCAACGCTGCTAGTAGTCTCATCCACGGCTTCATCTCCAACGCGGCGCCCGCGGGCGTCGGAGGGCTGGGGGTGGCGGTCGGCGGCGGCGGAGGAGGCGCGGGGGTCTCCGGGGCATCGTCGGCTCCGCTGGTGGGCAACGAGTGCAAGATGGTGGACCTGCACGGGGTGAAGGTGGCCTCCTTCCTGGTGGACGGGCAGGAGCTGATCTGCCTGCCGCAGGTCTTCGACCTCTTCCTCAAGCACCTGGTCGGCGGGCTCCACACCGTCTACACCAAGCTGAAGCGGCTGGACATCGCGCCCGTGGTTTGCACCGTGGAGCAAGTGCGCATCCTGCGCGGGCTGGGCGCCATCCAACCGGGCGTCAACCGGTGCAAGCTCATCACGCGCAAAGACTTCGAAACTTTGTACAGCGACTGCACCAACGCCAGGTGAGCGCGGGTCGGAGTGTGTGTGTGTGTGTGTGTGAGAGAGAGAGAGAGAGAAAGAGAGAGCGGGGGGGAAGGTCTCTTGCGAGGAAAGGAGACCAGAGCCGTCATTTGGGGAGGGGTGGGGGAAGAGGTAGAGGAAGGGAGGAAAGAAACAGCCCCTTCAGATGCCGGGAAACATAACGGGGGGGGGGAGAAAAAAACCCTCCTAGGGGAGAGAACTCGCTTCCGAACGTGTGAATGGGGGCAGGCGAGAGGTCGCGCTTCGTTGCACGAGGTCTCTAACGGGTGTTTTGGGATTCCCCTCCGCCATCCACAATTCCAGCGAGCGGCTCTTGCCTTTAGAAAGTAATGCACACAATATCATGAGGAAGGAAGGAAAGAGAGAGATAGAGAGAAAGAAAGAAAGAAAGAAAGAAAGAAAGAAAGAAAGAAAGAAAGAAAGAAGGGAGGGAGAGAAGAAGGAAGAAGAGAGAAAGAAAGAAAGAAAAAGAAAGGGAGAGAGAGAAAAAGAAGGAAGAAAGGAAAAAGAGAAGGGAGGAAGGAAAGAGGAAGGAAGGAAAGAGAAAAATAAAGAGAGAAGGGAGAGAGAGAGAAGAAGGAAGGAAAGAGAAAAAAAGAAAGAGAAAGAAAGAGAAAGAAAGAAAAAGGGAAGGTCAGGATTTGCATCTCCAACCTTTATGGTCTGTGAAGGCTTTTTTGAGGAGGGAATTTTGATGCCTGGAATAGTGGGACAAGTTGCAACCAGGGAGGGGAGAGTGGGGAATTTAAGGAGTGGGGAATTTAAGGAGTGGGGAACTTAAGGAGTGGGGGACAGGGATGCTTTTGAACCACCGTGCCTGTCTGGATTTGGGAGGACAGGGGTTTATGTTCATTCAGAGGAAAAGGAGATATAGGAAGTCCAAAGTCCCTCCCAATTGCTTTGTCCAGGATTGTGAGATCTGAACCCGTGACCCAAAACTTTGTCGCTGTGAAAATTAGGGGGCTTCGGGGGGGCAGGGGGAGGGAAGTCGAGAAGGGTGAGGTGGTGCTACGGTCCAACCTTTAAGCAAATTTCTGGGGAACCGTCGCCATAAAAGATAGTGCCCTAAAGCTGGGTTGTAAAAAGAACTTTACTGAAATCGAGGAACGAGGCTGGTTTGCAAAACACAAGAGTTTGTCCACCAATTATTAAGACCCAGTGCGAATAATTTGGAGCTAAAGCCCCATGCTTTAAAAATAGGGGGCATTTGGTTTTAAGGGTGTTGCAGGACGTATTCCTTTGCAAGCAAGTGCACAGACTTTGCGATTTAAGGTCAGGTTGCACTTTATAATTTAAAATAAGTTCCACTTTTGTTTTTAAAAGATGCCTCTGGGTACTTAATTTTTGGCTTGGGGAAAAATGAGGGTTTCCTTTGGAACAAGGAAATAGTTTTTGTTAGGGTATCAAGCTGTTGAGTTCCAGGGTCGCTTCAGAGTTACGAAGTTTAATCTTCTTTAAAAGATGGAGGGAAGGGTTGACTATTGAGTAGAGAAATTCTTTGGGAAAAGAGAGATTCAAGATCGCATTTAACAGCCATATCCTAAAACATTTCTACCTAGAAACAACTTCTAGGGTGTTTGACAAGGATAATTCTTGAAGAAGTGAAAGGCTGAGGACCAGTTTCTGTTTCTTTTAACCGCTTTCACTGAAATTTTGCATAACTTGGTTGGGATAGAAACTGCTTAGAAGTTGATTGAATCCTTGGGTTTAAGGTTTTGGAGGTTGGAATAAAAGGCTGCTGGACATCTAAGTGGCCATATCTTAATAATGGTAGATTCAAAGATCCCCAGATTTTTGCTGGGTTCACATGGAGCTCGAACCTAGCCAACAAGACAAACTGGGTTGCAATTTGAGGATCCTGCCATAAGGAAAAAGGTCCAAGCAAGGTTTATGCAGACTGCCATCTGCTCTCTCGAGTCCTTTGGCTGTTAAGCCCAGAAGTGGGACCAACTTCTATTGGATGCTTGGTTCCCTAGAGGGAAGTTGTGGTTGAATGAGATTATGTAAATAGCAGGCAAAAAACGCCAGGGGCAAATTTTTTTAAAGAAAAGTGATCATATAGTAATATTGGAACTAATTTTGTTTGATGTCCTTTCTTGCAAAAACCTTTTGCAATATTCATATGAGAGATAAGCAAGTCTGTCTGCTCAGTCAAAATGCAAGCAGGAAAAAAAATGCTTTTATAAATACATAGACTAGAAAGAAATAGGATTAATTCAAGGTTTTTTGTTTGTTTGTTAATACAAATGACACTCTGAATTTCTTTCTTATGACACCAAAAATATGCTTGTTCTTTAGATTTTATGTATGTGAGACAGTTTCCCCAGTTCCTTTGTTGTGAAACTTTAAAACTTTGTATTTCCTTAAATTATTGTGGCTGGAATTATAATTTGCAATGCACAAAGAGGATGTCACCTGGCAGATTATTAGAAAACATTAGGAGTTGTGTAAGCTCAGAACTGAATGACCATTTGCAAACTTCTCCTGAGTATAGTAAATTAAAGGAACGTTCTCAAAAGTATTATTTGCCCCACAATCTCCAAAGTTATTCAAATAGTTACAGTCAGAAAGTGGCTCCCAGTTTCTCCAAATAGTACAGTTCTTTTATCTCATCCTGTAAAACTATATGTAGAAAAATTTTCTGCATATTGTAAATGTACAAGAACATTCAAATCGGAGGAAGTTTTCAGTAGGAAAAAGATTGGGGAAGGAAAAATCCCCAGTTCTGATCAAAATGACCCAACTATTCTCAATTTTTAAGAAACTAAGCTGCCACAAAGCTAACTTTCTTGTTAATGTGTTTTCTGAGATCTTAGAATGAATACAAAACTTGCCAACTTCTGTTTCTACTCATTGTTTATTATTAAATCGTTGTTTATTATTTAAAACATTTTCTACTTTGTTATCTTTTCTTATTTTTTGTTTAGTTTAAAAGGAACACACTGAGCCCTTCGATTGACCCTCAGATTGGGAAATCTGAAGTTTCCCCCCTCAGGTTGAAGTTTCTTGGGGTGTACATGTTCCCCCTTAGAACTTGCTTGCCTGTATAAAAACCTGATTTTATTTTGCACGCAGTGGGACACGCTCTGCATTCTCACTATGCCTCGATTTTAGAGGTCTAGAAACGGCCAAATATTTTGTTCTACACATTTCTCAAATTCTGAAAAAATGTATTTCTCTCTGCTCAACATGTGGCAATCAAAAGACTAGATTGTCCTTTGATTGTCACATGTTGAGTAGAGTAGAGGTAAAGTTTTTAGCCTGACTCTGTCCCAAAGATGCTTTTTGGACTTTCTTGGTTTTTCTTTTGTTTAAAAACGTTTTGCTTCTCATCTAAGAAGCTCCTTCAGAACTGAAGAAGCTTCTTGGATGAGAAGGGAGACCTTTTCAAAGGAAAACAAAACCAAGGAAGTCCAGTTGCCTTTTGGAAAAGCATATTTGGGGACAGTCATGATCTGAAGGATTGAGACTGTCCACAGAGTTACTTTCACTTTTGGGTTTCTTGTGTGCAATGTTGACTTCTCTCCTTTGGTGTCACTCGCTTTTCCTGTGTGTTTAGACTCCTTGCAGTAGAAATTATTTCTACTTTTAAGGTCGCTCGCATGTAAGCGTTGCTTGGTATTCAAATAAGACGGGAACAGATGGCTAAGGCGTTTCCTTCATTTCAGAGAAGGGCATCATGCCTTTAGCTTGTGCCTTCTCTGTGAAGTTGCTGTCTTTAAACCATGTCAAGTCAAAATGATGTGGGCGGGTTGGATATATAATAAGCCCTTCGCCTTCCGTCTCCTCGTTTAAGACAAATTGAAACAGAGGTGGCTACTTCCTAAAAAGCCACTTGTAACTGGAGAGGCAGGAGTTGTATTAGTTCAGTCGACAATGAAATCAAATAAAAATCAAATCTTGATGCCCAAGATTTGGGGGCATCTTTTAAAAGGAGTTTGCTAGATCCGGAGGCAAAAGAACAAATTGGGTATTTATTTCTTCAGACCCAATGAAACTTTGCAGAAGTCTTAAAGTAAAGTCTTGGCTGGTATTTTGAGTGCAGAAAGTACGACTAAGGGGATGCCTTTAGTAAAATATTACGGCATTGTGTGCAGAGAGGCTCACAGCTTTCCAGAAGCTTTATAAAACCCAGCCAGGAGATGGTATGAAATTTTAATTGGGGAGCAACTGCATGGCAATCTCCAGCTCGATAGAAATCATAAGCAGATTTTTTTAAAAACACAAGTAGGTGTCTAATTTAAAACATAAAGCTTTAAAAGAAGCAAGGGAAAGTATGGTTTGACTGTTCCTTATTTTTGTCATCCTGTACGCATCTCCTTGGAAATTAATCCCATTAACATAAGTGAGACTTACTTCTAAATATGCAGTTTAATAAGTGTTGCACTTCTTATCCATCTGATCCTACGATTGAATTCTGAGTCTTCCTTTTTTTTTTCCCCCCCTTGGAAAGAAAAAAGATCCCGTTACTTTGACTTCATGCTTTGGTGACGAAGGACATGGAATGACCTTCTCTTTGGGAAATGACAAACAGCTGTCCTTTGATTGCAATAATAATAATAATAATAATAATAATAATAATAATAATAATAATAAAAGCCGTGTGATATTTATCTTTGGGGTTCCCATAACCGACAGCTGAACTGTTCCTACAGGTTGCAGCATTGAAACAAAACTCCGTATAGAAATTGGATTACAGACCTGTGAAAGGAGAATTTATAAGAGACCTGGCTGGGGTCTTCTCTTTTTTCTTATGTCAATATTTCTTAATTAATTTTAGGTGTATGACTTTGAATTCAACAGTGCATTCTGACATGGTAACCCCACAGTAGGTCGACGTTGTGCACCTGGAATGTGAAATTGTCAAAGAGACTTTGGAGGTCTTTATGCAGCTGGGATGCGACTTTGCATTGGCCCTCTGAATGTTATTTGGCCATTACAATCTATATTCTTCTTCCTTTTTTTGCCTCCTCCTCTTCCTCCTCCTCTTCCATCACCATCCCTTCCTCTTCTGGAAGCACAACATTTTTTTTTTAAGTTTGGTGTGGTTTTTTTGGGTAGTACAGCAACATCTTTAAATAATATTCGTTTCTGCTAAATTGAGAACATCACTTGTTTCCTGAAGTGTTCATCCGAACTCTTGTTGGAAGTTTTGGGAAACAAGGAAATGTGTCTCTGTTGTTAAAATCCAAATTCTTTTCCATTGTAGCCCTTTTTTAAAAACTCCACATGCTGTCCTTTTAGTTTTAGGAAGAGGTACCATTTCAGTAAATCTCCTTTTTCAATATTATATATCTGTGTTCATTGGTGACTCTTGGAAATTCCAATAATAGTGTATTTTATAAGCGTATTTTATAGATTGCTGTGGAAATTCAGGCAAGTAATTAATTCTGGCCTTTTTAATCATCTAGGATCCTATGGATAATGTTAGGTATATACCGGTACCTAAAAACCTTTATGTGCCTATATGTACTTAGCTGGAGGATAGGGCCATTCATTTCACTTCTGAATATAATTTCTTAGGACAAAGCAACTAAGAAAATCTTACTTTCAATCAAAACATTTGCAAAATGATGTCTTTACCATGTCAAGCATGCCTAATTACAGAAATCAGGAATCTCAAGCAAATTTTAAAAGGTCTTCGGAAAAAGAGGGAATTCATAAATGAGCTAGTAAAGTTTTAATTTTTTTTTAAAAAAAATATGTATTTAAAACAGTGATCAGTTCTCCCATAAGTTCTCCCATAAAAAGAGTATATGCTTTACCCCAACCAACACTGACTCTTGTGACATAATTCTTCCTGGGTTGTAGTATCTGTTTGAAAAGAATCCCATAAATCTTGCAGTTGCTGTATTCGATGCAGACAATCCAAAAGTTACAATCTTCATCACATCACAGTTTCCAATGCCCACAATAATCTTCGCATAAACAAGACCATATTTTGAATGTCAAGTGGTTCGCATGAATTCAGATGTGTCCAGAGTGGTTAGTCAATGAGTTGACAGATGCGCTTGATATTTTTTTTTAAAAAGAGAAATATTTATTAACTTGCCAGCTTGTAGACGGGTGTGAATGTTGGAAGTGCTATGCTTACTGATGTGTAAGTAGTTTGGTGGCAAGAAGCGTAAGATGGAAAACCTTGGGTTTCACTTTTAGATTTAATCCGGCTGCTTATTTTGTAGGTTTTGAAAAACATTTTTTCTTCCACCTCTTTTCTGCAGGATGGGCAGAGTAACAGTTAAGCGTTGCATAATTGTGTTTTCCTTTAATTGTGAGCAAAAAGTACGGGAGGGTTAGCCATAAAATACACAACATATCTTTCCATGACATTAATCCAGCTGAACGATGACAAACTCTAGTAAACTGTATTGGTTAAAAGGCATTGACTTATTCATATATTGAATAAGTAATACCCTGTTTTCCCCAAAATAAGACATTCCCCTGATAATAAGTGCATGGCAATAAGGCCAAGCGCTTATTTCAGAGTTCAAAAAAAATAAATAAGACAGGGTCTTATTTTAAGGGAAACACGGTATTTGTTTACAGGTAGTCCTTGGTAGTCCTTGCAACCACCATTACACCCAAAATTTCTGTTGCTAAGTTAAAACATTTGTTAAGTGAGTTTGTCCCATTGTGCGACTTTCCTTGCCACAGCTGTTCAGTGAATCATTGCATTTGTTAAGTGAGTAACACGGTTGTTAAGCGAATCTGGCTTCCCCATTGAGTTTGCTTGTGAGAAGGTCGCAAAAGGGGATTGTGTGACCCAGGGGCACTGCGGCTGTCGTTTAATATGAGTCAGTTGCCAAAGGTCTGAATTTTGACCACGGGGATGCTGCAACGGTCGTAAGTGTGAAAAACGGTCCTAAGTCACTTTTTTCAATGGTGTTGTAACTTGTAACAGTAACTTGTAACAGTGGTGCTCACTAAATAAACGGTTGTAAGTCGAGGACTACCGGTACTTGTGGTTTTTAAAGAAAGTAGAATTGACTGGTTTTAAACAATATGCAGGTGGTCCTTGACTTACAACCGTTCGTTTAGTGACCGTTCAAAGTTACAATGGCAAAAAAATGGGACAAAACTCACTTAACACATTTGTCACTGAAGAACATATATTTTGAGCTCAATTGTGGTCGTAACTCGAGGACTACCTGTCCTAGACTCTGAACCATCAAGCAGAATGACTAGGCCCCATAATATGTGAACGCAAACAAACCACCTTAAGGTGGGTGCCAATGCGTGACCTCCAGAAGTTCTTGGCGATGCCGTGTAAACTTTTTCAAACGCAGTTGGGCGGTATATCTGGCTTAGCAATATCCTTGTGCGCAGCGAATTGCTTTCTAGAAGTTTCTAGAGAAGTTGGGTGTGGGCGTGTTAGAATAGTTAATTCTCCTGTGAGTTCCGTTACAGCAAAACCTATTGTGAAGGAGCTGTGATTTTTATCTCTCTCTTCCAGGAATTACCCAGGAATTCTATCTTTTTTCCCCAAAACACAGGGTAGGTAGGGTAGAGTTTGTGCATTTGTGTAACACATTTGAAGCCGGCATAGCGACATTTTTTTGCTCACTCCTGGTCTCCTCCACCTGCTGTCCTGAGCCTACTCCAACCTATTTTTTGCTCCCTGAAGCTGAAGCCAAATAATTAGGCCTGGATGATATTCTTTGCTGCATATTCACAAAGTGTTTGGAAACTATTTTGCTGCCCTCTCTGACGCCAGCTCTCCTTTAACGCTGCCTGATCAGAGAACGTGCACTTATTAAACTCATTGGCTCCAGCGAGATGAAATAAAACAATGAAGCCCGTTTGTGGAACTGCATGTAAATTATGCGTCAATTTATCTGTTTTCTTTCTTTCTTTTTCGTTTGAATTGATCTTGCATTCATTTTGCCCAGCGCCTCTGCGAGGGCTGCAGATGTTGCTGTGCGTTTAATAAATCAATGAGACGGATCCGAGTGAATCACCTCAGATGGATTCGTTGCTCGGTTTGATGTCTGGATGTTATTCTTAGCTTGTTATCGTGACAGATGCATTAATGTTCTTGGTACGCGGCAGTGTCAGAGAGATTGAAGTTTTTAAAGTAGCCGTATCCTTTTCTCTCTCTCTCTCTCTCTCTCTCTTTTTTTCTCTATTCTGTCCCTCTTTGGGTTTTCTGAGTGGGGAGAAAAGGAATTATTTCTCCAAAACCAACATCATGTTTAGGGAAGAGAGAAGAATTCAGAAAAGTATAATAAAACTTTTCAAATTTAGTGGACGTTATTGTGACAGTTACATTAACGTTCTCACAAACATGGCAGTGCCAGAGAGTTTGAAGCTTTTAAAATAGCCGCATCCTTGCTCTCTTTTTCTGTTTCTTTCTTTCTTTCTTTCTTTCTTTCTTTCTTTCTTTCTTTCTTTCTTTCTTTCTTTCTTTCTTTCTTCTCTCTCTCTCTCTCTCTCTCTCTCTCTCTCTCTCTCTCTCTCTCTCCCCAAGTATTCTGAGGAGTGGAGGAAGAAAAGAGATTATTCCTCTAAAACTAAAACTTTGTTTTTTGGGAAAAGAGAAAATCAGTCATAAAACCTTCTAGAGTTACCCTGTTTCTCTGAAAATAAGACATCCCCTGATAATAAACCCAATTGCCTTTTGAGCACATGTGCTAAAATAAGACTCCCCCCGAAAATAAGCCCTCCCGAAAATATTTAAGCTCAGAGCTGGAAATCAGGTAAAATGGTAAGAGGAGCTCCATCTTGCTCCATGCGCCCCAAAATAATAAAACCTCCCCGAAAATAAGGCCAAGAGCTTATTTCAGGGTTAAAAAAAATATAAGACAGGGTCTTATTTTTGGGGAAACACGGTAGTGGATATAATAACTTCCTTCATAGGCTATTCAACATGGAATTTTTAGTCTGAATGATTAATTATTCCACCCCAATGGAACATATCAATATATAAAACTGTATATCAATATATAAAATTAAATATAAACCAAGGCCTTTTAATAACGTAACTATAATGAGATCTGCGTGAAAACATCTTCCTACAAATGTTGCAACGGACATATATCAAGATACAAATATATAATGGTTGCATTTAGGAAATGAAATCACCGCATCCATCATTTTGACATCGTCATGATTTAGTGAAATATGCCAAACAGATTTTTTTTTTGAATATGTATCCAGATAAAATGCAGATTAGCTGTTTTTGTTATTTTCGGGGCTTTAATTTCTTTAGCTTACAATTTTGTACTCGTTGTGCCCTTCGCATAACTTTGCTTATTCTGATGAATGGATATACAGATAGTCTTTGACTTACGATCATTCACTTAGTGACCGTTTGAAGTTACAACAGGACTGAAAGAAAGCTTTTGCAGTCAGCATGGGGAAGCCAGATTTACTTAGCAAACAAGTTACTAACTTAACATTTGGAGTGATTCACTTAACAACCATAACAAAAAAAGTCATGAGATCGGACAAAACTCACTTAGCAACTGTCTTGCTTAGCACTGGAAATTTTGGGCTCAATTGTGGTCGTAAGTCGAGGATGACCTATATGTATGATTTAACACGGAGGCTTCAGTTACTTATTCCTGGCCAATAGCTAGTTTGGTGTGCATTTGCCTTAAAAACATTTTGGTTGCTTTCCTGATTCAGGATTGTTTCCATTTTAATTGCTGAATTTAATTTGCTCCGTGTGTTAACTGTGTAACTTGAAAAAGTTACTGAATGTGGTTGCTTTTGAAGAAGCACTTTTTTTTTTTGTTTTATTCCGCAGAAGGTTCTTCTTCTACTTCTTCGTTTTTGCTTTAAATAGCTTTTCAAAGGAGTTATGTAATTGAATATTGGGAAAGTGAAAAGAGGGATGGATGAATCCTGCTGTATAAAAGGACAGCAAATAGATGTCTCCCTGTGTTAAATCTTTGAACTTTTATCTCTCATTTCAGAGTGTAAATTCTTATTTCAGGACCAAAGAGGTAATTTCTTTTTACTGGAGAATAAGTGTGCAAACCTAGTAGTGCCTTAAGAGGGGAAAATAGACATTTCCATGCGCTGTAAATTTAGACATAAATATTAACGTGCTGTCGGCTTTTATTTTGATACCTTAATTGCGCGCACACACACACACGTGTTTGTGTGTACCCTGTTTCCCCTAAAATAAGACATCCCCTGATAATAAGCCCAATTGGGCTTTTGACCGCATGCACTTAAATAAGCCCCTCCCCTTGAAAATAAGCCCTCCCCAACAATATTTAAACACATGTGCAGCCAGTCCACGCCATTTCCTGTTGTTTCCTCCACGCGCCCTAAAATAATAAGACTTACCCGAAAATAAGGCCAAGCGCTTATTTCAGGGTTTTTCTATCGAGACACCTGGTCTACCCAAGCATGTGGGAGGGAGTGTATTGCATCCCTTTTGCCTTTCAGCTCCAATCCAGGAGCCCTTAAGCAGTCGCATTCACGACAAACCATTTTATACCTCTCCCCTGGCTCAAGCTGATGAAGGGAGGAGAACTTGTGGCTCAGAGGTTAATACAATTGCCTAACATGCAGTAAGCCCAAGTTCGAATCCAAGTAAGGGTATGGCTAGCTGATGAGAGCTAAATAGCTTGAAATAGATCTATACTAGTCTCCCTTTATTTCTTTATCAGTGAAATATAAATTATATATTTATAAATAGATAAGTAGATAGATAGGTCTTTGGTTATTCGGGTTTTCTCCTGCGTAAAACTGTAAGTGTCTTGGCGATGTTTCAATGAAGTCTCCAAGAACATCGCCAAGACACTTCCAGTTTTACGCGGGAGAAAACCCGAATAACCAAAGACCTACATACAAATACCCGCGAAAACCTCAGAAAACATATATATATATCCGCTTTATAACTTTAAAATGTCTTCGACAAACACTTGTCCTCTTTCTTCAAAAGAAGAAACATAAAGAAATTTCAGGCTTACAAACCACACTTTGCAGACGTTAAGCCAACTTGAATTTCATTTTTATAGGTCCGTGCTGGCGAACCTATGGCACGCATGCCACAAGTGGCACACGGAAACATATCTGTGGGCACCTGAGCATTGCCTTAGCTCAGCTGCAGTGCGCATGTGCGTGCCAGCCAGTTGATTTTTGGGCCTTCCGGGCCCACCAGAGGGGCCTCCAGAGGGCCTCCAGGGGTGGGGGGTGGGGAAGGCCATTTTCACCCTACCCAGGCTCCAAGAAAGCCTCTGGAGCCTGGGGAGGGTTAAAAACAGGCCTACCGGGCCCACCAGTAACTTTTTTGCCATCGCATGCCAAAAGCAGGGGGAATGTGGGGGGGAGTCACGCTCGCGTGTGCGGAGGGGCGGGGCATGGGGGGCATTGAATTATGGGTGTGGGCACGTGCACGCATGACCCCACCCCCCGTGCTTCCCCCTGTTTTTGGCACGCGATGGCAGAAAGGTTAGCCATCAGTGTTATAGGCTATAAATGCCTACTTTAAAAAAAAATATGGATAAGAAACAAGTTGCTAAAAACAATAACCCGTAAGGCTTCTCTGTGATGGGACGTATTCTGCTCAAAATATTAGAAGTTTCCCCAAGGGCTGGTGCATTTTTAAACTTGGGAACCGCTAAGTATGGCCTACTTCTGCCAGGCCACCGGGTTTTTGGTCTCGTCCTTCTTGATGTTTTTTACAGTTGGAAAATCTGAAATCTGAATGGACCCAAAACGCCTGCTCTGCAAAATTTCAGGGCACGCCTCTATGTCTCCGTAACGAATGATACAGCTTACAGGTAGCTCCATGTCCTTTTTTTGCACGGACTTCTCTGTTGATTGTCCACTGTGAATGTCAGGTGATTAGGTGTCCCTCGGGCTCTTCTCTTCTGCTTTGGTTTGATGCTTTGTTCAGGGCCAGCATCCTAATTTTGGAAAGTTTTCTTCAGAAGCCTCAATCATGTAGTCTGTATTGGACTTCCTTCCTTCCTTCCTTCCTTCCTTCCTTCCTTCCTTCCTTCCTTCCTTCCTCTCTCCCTCCCTCTCTCCCTCCCTCCCTTTATTTTTCCTCCCTCCCTCCCTCATCTCCCTTTATTTTTCCTCCCTCCCTCCCTCCCTCCTTTCCTCATGTCCCTTTCATTATTTTTCCTCCCTCCCTCCCTCTCTTTATTTTTCCTCCCTCCCTCCCTCCCTTTATTTTTCCTTCCTCCCTCCCTCCCTCCCTACCTCATCTCCCTTCCTTTATTTTTCCTTCCTTCCTCCCTCCCTCCCTCATCTCCCTTTCTTTATTTTTCCTTCCTTCCTCCCTCCCTTCCTCATCTCTCTCTTTATTTTTCTTTCCTTTCTCCCTCCCTCCTTCCCTCTCTCCCTCCCTCCTTCCCTCTCTTTATTTTTCCTTCCTTCTCCCTCCCTCCTTCCCTTTATTTTTCCTTCTTCCCTCCCTCATCTCCCTTTCTTTATTTTTCCTTCCTTCCTTCCTTCCTCATGTCCCTTTCTTTATTTTTCCTCCCTCCCTCCCTCTCTTTATTTTTCCTTCCTTCCTTCCTCCCTCCTTCCCTCCCTTTATTTTTCCTTCCTTCTTCCCTCCCTCATCTCCCTTTCTTTATTTTTCCTTCCTTCCTTCCTTCCTCCCTCCCTTCCTCATGTCCCTTTCTTTATTTTTCCTCCCTCCTTCCCTCTTCTTTATTTTTCCTTCCTTCCTTCCTTCCCTCCCTCCCTCCCTCCCTCCCCTCCCCTCTTCTCTTCTCCCCTCTTCTCTTCTCTTCTCTTCTCTTCTCTTCTCTAACATTTCAAAATGATTTTCGGAAAGATTTCAATCGCTCCTTGCATACCGCAGTTGCATCGGTTGTTTTGAGACGAAGCTCTCGGTAAGAGCATTAAACTGCATTTAGAGACGATGTGCTATTTATGTGCTGGGTTAAAAAGGAAAAGAGTAATATTGATCCGCCCGTGGATTAAAGTTTTTTTCCCCCCTCCCCCTTGTTTTAATCGGCAACAGCTTGAACACAAAAGGTTTTCCTGTCTCTCCCCCCCCTTCCCCCCCCCTTCCCCTCCAATCCCCTTTATGATTTCTCAAGCTTGCCATTGATCTACTGGTTTTATTGCATTCATTATTTATTAAAAGAATTTGCAAGCTAAACATAATGCTAAGCTAGTTTGCACAGAGGGACTGCACTTAGGAAATTGAATGGAGATTGCATTAGAAACGAACATCTGTGCTACACACACACACACACACACACACACACACATATTCATTGGTCTATTTATTGGTTTGTGTATTGGCTTAATAGTTATGACTGAAGAGCTGAGGCTTCCCTCTCTAACTCACGGCTGTTTTTAAGAAGATTACAGGTTCCAAGATTACAAGACCCCCAATCGAGCCCAAAAGTTCTAATTGTTAAGAGACACATTTGTTGTGACCGTTGGCTCATTTTACGACCTTTCTGGCCACAGCTGTTAAGCGAATCACTGCAGTTGATAAGTTAGTCACACGGTTGTTAAGTGAATCTGGCTACCCCATTGACTTGACTGGTGAGAAGGTCGCAAAAGGCGATTATATGACCTTGGGACACAGCAACGGTCGTAAGTATGAACCAGTTACCGAGCATCGGAATTTCGTGAATAGAGTGGGGTGGGGTGGAATGGAATGGAATGGAATGGAATAGTGGAATGAAGAATGGAATAGAATAGAATAGAATAATAGAATAATAGAATAATAGAATAATGGAATGGAATGGAATGGAATGGAATAGTGGAATGAAGAATGGAATAGAATAGAATAGAATAATAGAATAATGGAATGGAATGGAATGGAATGGAATGGAATGGAATGGAATGGAATGGAATAGAATAGAATAATGGAATGAAGATAGAATAGAATAGAATAGAATAGAATAGAATAGAATAGAATTCTTTATTGGCCAAGTGTGATTGGACACACAAGGAATTTGTCTTTGGTGCATATGCTCTCAATGTACATAAGAAGAATAAAGTACATTCATCAAGAATAAAAAGATACAACACTTAGTGATAGTCAAGATTACTAATAAGCTATCAAATCTTACTAGGAAACAAATAAAAACAATATAATTGAAAGATACAAGCAACATGGTTATAGTCATAAGTGGGAAGAGATAGATTTATTTATTTATTATTTACATTTTTATACCGCCCTTCTCCCAAGGGACTCAGGGTGGTGCACAGCCAGCAATAAAACACATATATACATAAAATTTAAAAACAATTTAAAATATATTAAATAATTTGGCCCAATATTATTGAAAAAACCAAGACAACCATTAAAATTCATGTTTAGGCCAGCCCAGCTTGTTGGAACAATAATGTCTTGAGGGCACAGCGAAAGGCGCGTAGGTCAGGGATCATCCGTATCTCCGGGGGCAATTCATTCCAGAGGGCAGGTGCCCCCACAGAGAAGGCTCTCCCCCTGGGGGTCGCCAGTCGACATTGTTTGACCGACGGCACCCTGAGGAGTCCCTCTCTGTGGGAGCATATTGGTCGGTGGGAGGCTATCGGTAGCAGATACTAGTAAGGAAGAGAAGAATAATAGTAATACAGTCTTAGTAAATCATTTGACAGTGTTGTGGAATTAGTTGTTAAGCAGAGTCATGGCGCTCAGGAAAAAACTAATCATGATCACTGTCCACATGATCATAGGGACGCTACCCAAGGTTTCAACTGTGAAAAACAAGTCATCCAAGTCACTTTTTCAGCGCCATAACTTTGAACGGTCACTTAATGAACTGTTTTAAGTTGAGGACAACCTGTATTTACTTTTGGTTCTTTTAATACTGCCCTGGACAATCTCTTATGGTGATAGGGTGGGACATCTTTCTTTATTATAGCTTTTCAGTTTGTTTCTTAAACAAGCAGATGGAAAAAAAAACCAGGGGTGAAATCCAGCAGTTTCTGACAGGTTCTGGAGAACCGGTAGCGGAAATTTTGAGTAGTTTGGAGAATCGTCAAATGCCATCTCTGGCTGGCCCCAGAGTGGGGTAGGAATGGGGATTTTGCAATATCCTTCCCCCAGGAGTGGGGAAGGAATGAGGATTTTGCAGTATCCTTCCCCTGGAGTGGGGTGAGAATGGAGATTTTGCAATATCCTTCCCCCTGGAGTGGGGAAGGAATGAGGATTTTGCAGTATCCTTCCCCTGCCACGCCCACCAAGCCATGCCCACCAAGCCACACCATGCCCACCAAGCCATGCCCACAGAACCAGTAGTAAAAAAAATTGAATTTCCCCCCCTCTCTCCCCCCTCCCTCCACCTATCATCTACCTTATCTACCTACTTACCTACCTACCTATCATTGATCTATCATTGATTTATCTACCTACTCTACCTATCTATCATCTACACTGTCTGTCTGTCTATCTATCTATCTATCTATCTATCTATCTATCTATCTATCTATCTATCTATCTATCTACCATGTTTCCCCGAAAATAAGACCCTGTCTTATATTTTTTTTGAACCCTGTAATAAGTGTTTGGCCTTATTGCCATGCGCTCAAAAAGCCCAATTGGGCTTATTATCAGGGGATGTCTTATTTTGGGGGAAACAGGGTATCATCTACTCTATCTATCTATCTATCTATCTATCTATCTATCTATTCTTTATATTTTTAATACAATTCCTGGTTTGATCTCCCGAGATTTCCAGCTCAGAACGGCCGTGATAATTCCTCATTTTCTTGGGGTGGAATTTTTGTCCTCCTGTGTCACTTAGACTTAGTGACACATGTCCCCAACTCGGCCGCCTAATGGCCTGTCTGCAGATGAGCTGTTATTTATTACAGTCGTGTAGAATAAAATTGATTGTCTTCTGAAATTAATCTTTTGGTTTGCCTCCAGCTCTGTTAATATGGGGCATGCAGTTGCTTGCTTTTGAGAAATACTGTTTAATCACATTAGGATCTCGCCTTCTCCTTTTTCCCTTCTCTTCGCTAAACTATCCTTCCCCTCCCCTCCTCCCCTCCCCTCCCTTTGCCCAAATACCCTTGTCTCTCAGCTGGGGAAGATTATTGTCCAAATACAGTGAAGGCACTGTCTTTCACTTCTCTTTATGATTAAATTATGCAAATGATTTATCTCTTGCCCTTCCACACACTAATCATCTAATTAGGAATGTTGTGTCAAAGGATAGTTTGACGGAGGAGGGGGAGGGGGGAGGGGGAGGGGGGGAGGAGGAGGAGGGGGAAGGGGAGGGGGAGGGGGAGGAGGGGGGAGGGGGAGGAGGGGGAGGGGGGAGGAGGAGGAGGAGGAGGGGAACCAGAAGGGAAATGGGGAGGGGGAGATGAAGGGCTAAAGTTGGTTGGGCCTTGCAGTGTTTTTTCTCCTTCTTTTCTTTAGAATTGTAGTTTTTACACACAAGGAAGGGATGCATTGCCTCAGTGGCTAAAACGCTGAGTTTGTCGATCGAAAAGTTGGCAGTTCGGCGGTTCGAATCCCTAGTGCCGTGTAACGGCTGAGCTCCCGTTACTTGTCCCAGCTTCTGCCAACCTAGCAGTTTGAAAGCAGGTAAAAAATGCCAGTAGAAAAATAGGGACCACCTTTGGTGGGAAGGTAACAGTATTCAGTGCGCCTTTGGCGTTGAGTCATGCCAGCCACATGACCACGGAGACATCTTCGGACAGCGCTGGCTCTTCGGCTTTGAAACGGAGATGAGCACCCTAGAGTCGGGAACGGCTAGCACATATGTGCGAGGGGAACCTTTACCTTTTACACACAAGGATAGGGTGGGATGCTCACAAGACAGGAGTTTCCTGATTGGGGCGGGGGAAAAGCATCAGAGGAGGAGGTGGACGATAAGGTTGGTGGAGGGTTTGGAAACCCAAGTCTTTTGTGGTGGAACTGAAAGAGCTGGAGAGGTTTAGTGTGAAGAAGACACGGAGAAGGAAAGATCCCAAGGTGGTTTGCAGCTCTTGCAAAGGTTGAGGGTCCCAGAATGGCATTTGGCTGCATTTTCTAGAACAGTGTGATATTCTCAGGCTGAACGTCATTATTTGTTTCCTATCACTCCTCCAAGAAGGAAGATGGGGCATGGGCCTCTTAATTGCTTTTTCCTGCACCAACCAGATAGGGCCGTGATGGCGAACCTATGGCACGCGGGTCAGAGGTGGCACTCAGAGTCCTCTCTGTGGGCCCGCGTGCCATCGCCAGCTGATCTTCCAGATTCTGTCGTGTGCATGCAGCGGCCAGCTGTTCTTGCGGGTTCACGCCAGAACCTGGAACAGAGCAGCTGGCTGGTGTGCATGCGTGCTGGACCAGCTGTTCAGCACCCATGCATGCAATGGAACCCGGAAAAGCAGCCGGCTGCCGTGCGCATGCGTAGTGGCCAGCTGCTCTCTTCCAGGTTCCGGTGCTCGCACGTGCTCCAATTTCGGTACTCCATGCTGAAAAGGTTAGCCATCACTGAGATAGGGTGTACAAACAGAGAGCAATCCCCATTCCTTTCTAGTACTGATGATGTTGCCTAGTTCGGTAATGAAACGTTTGCAAGAAAACAGCCATGCTCAGAGAGCACCAAGGTTCTTACAATCGTCCTCCTCCTCCTTCCTCCTCCTCCTCTCTCTTCTTCTTCTTCTCCCCCCTCCTCCCTCTCTTCTCCCCTTCTATTTCTCCTCCACTCCACATACCCCACTCCATTCTAGCACTGATGATGGATCATGAAACATCTGCAAGGAAACATCTAAGATCAGACAGCAGCAAGGACCCCATAGTTCTCGTCTTCCCTTCCCTTGCCTTCCCTTGCCTTCCCTTCCTTTCCTTTCCCTTTCCTTTTCCCTTTCCCTTTCCCTTTCCCTTTCCCTTTCCCTTTCCCTTTCCCTTTCTCTTCCCTTCCCCTCTTCTTTTCCTTTTCCCTTCTGTTCTTCTCCTTTTTTCTCCTCCTCCTCCTCTCCACAAATCCCACTCCTTTCTAGCACTGATGTTTCCTGGTTGGATCATGAAACATCTACAACAAAATAACCAAGCTCAGAAAGCACCAGGGACCCGACAGTTGTCGTTGTCCTCCTCCTCCTCACTCTCCACCTCCCCTCTCCTTCTCTTCCTTTCTATAGAAGGATCTGCAACCTTAAATTTGCTACCTTCCCGGCTGGATTTTGACAAGTAAAGACATTGGGGAAGCCGGTGGGGAATTTTTGCAAGCTGCGATCACACCTGATGTCTTACATAACAGCCACATCTCTTAAATGACAAATTTTCCAGCGCTTATTGTGGTCGTACATCGAGGATTACCTGCAAATTGCCAAGTCAGCTGCAAGTCGCCTGTTTTTATTTTCCTTCTCTCTTAGACAGTGTACTGAATCCCCGCTGCTTAGACCATTAAACACATATATTGTACACACACACATAACTCGCCTAACTTGATAATCTTCGCTTGTGTTCCTCTGTCCTGAAATCTTCCCCTTCACGCTGCGACAATGGGGCTGAATGTTAATGAAACGATGCGTAGGTTCGCTCCCAGAGCAGTAATTTCCTGATAATTGCTTAGGTAAGAAGAAACACCGAGTTCTGCCCCCCCCCCCCCCCGTAAAGGTGTCCCACTGCACAGCTCATCCGGCTTTGATTATTTGCTACTTGATCGCGTAGAGTGAAATTGCCCCGTAACTCTGCAGAAAAATGACTTGCATCGTAATCTTAATGACCCCCGCCGGCTTGGGAATGGTCCCCAAACCATCGAGTTTGGACTATGAACCGGCCAACGGCGGAACAGCCAGTCTCTGTGAATAGTGAGCCGCTACAGAAAGGCCTTTTCGGCTTCTCCGAATCCAGCAGGGTGTCTCGCTCTCTCTTATTCGCTCTCTGCTCTTCGTTTGGCTCAGGAGCAGAAAAATTACAGAATATCCGAGTTCTAAGGGACCTTAGACGCCTTCTAGTCCAGCCCCCTGCTCAAACACGAGACCCTAAGCCGGCGGCTCCCAGCCTTTTGGGCGCCAGGGACTGGTTCCGTGGAGAGAGAGTTTTTCCACAGACCGGAGAGGGTGTGGTTTTGCGTGCTGCCTGCATCCCACGGATGGGGCTTTGCTTGTTTGTGTGGAATGATTTCTGGCATGCTGTTTGTCAGCCCTGGAGGCCATCTTTCTTTTTGGGATCTTCAGGGCTGCCACATTTAGTGCTTTGGGAAACTAGGAGGGGGCGGGAATTGCATGGAGTTGTAGAGACGTTTTAGCCATAACAACATTGTTTTCTCTGGGAGTCAAGGACGTTCAGCCTGCACCTCGTGTGGTGTGACTGGGAGGCATCTCCAGTTGGGACACTGAATTGATTGGACCATGTGATGGACTTGTGGGTTTCCCCACCTAACAGGACTTTCTGTTAGATGGGGAAAACCTGGAAGCTTTCAGATTGGGTGTCAGCACTTCAAGCTGCATTTTCTCTAGTGCTGACATAAGAAGGAGAAGTGGAGGCGTCTGGAAAGGGACGTTTGACTTTTCACCTACTTATTTTCCCTGGAGATAATATCCCCTAGGAGATGGGATGGGAGGGGGGAAATTCCTTTGAGCTGGAGCAGTAGATTAGGGGTAGAGTGACTTGGAAGATGGCCAATGAGTGCAGGGGAGTTGGGAACGGAAAGGGAGGGTTTTGGGTCTGGAAGTCAGTGTTGGCTTCGATGGAGTCGGAATTAGAATGTCGTGCTTAATAAATGGGAGTTTTCCTTCAAAGACTTTGTTTGAAATGCAATTTATTTGAGACGACCTCGAAACCTGACATTGGGGTTTTCCCAGATGTGCCAATATGACATCTCTAATAAAGTAGAACTTTGAGGAACTTCTAGCCTTGGAGTTTTCTTTCGTTGGGGGTGTCACTTGGAACCCTGACATTGTGGCTCTGTGCCGGTCTACGGACTGGGGATTGGGGACCTTTGCCCTAGGCCATTTCAGACATATAGCTGTGTGAAAGAAGTCGTTGCAACTTCTTCCTCTTAGTCATCCAAAGGTGGTTGGGAAAGGCTTACCCAGAATTAACAACGAACAAGGATCTTTTTGTTAACACTGCTACAAGCACCTGATGGTTTTGTGTTGCGAGTTGGCCAGGTTGCAGTTACGGAAGGAGCCGTGTTGTTGATGCCACTCAAAAGCTCAAATGGTCCTCAACTTTACAACCACAATTGGGGCTAGTATTTTCATTTGCCAAGCAAGGAAATTGTTGAGTGAGTCATGCCTGGTTTGGCAACATGTTTTGTCCTCTCCCTTTTTTTTAAGCGACTCATTGCAGTTATTATGAAATAATTCATATGGTTATTAAGTGAACCTGGATTCTCCAACTGTCTTTGCCTCTCAGAAGCTGCCCAGGAAGGTTGCAAACAGCTGTCAACAGAACCCTGAGATCCTGCCGTTGTCTCTCTCTCTCTCTCTCTCACACACACACACGATGTTTGCCAAACACTTGAAATTTTATCAGGTGACCATGGACATTCTGTGAGGTCGTAAGTGCAAGGACCAGGCATTAGTCACGTTTTTAGTGACTTTGAATGGTCCCTAAATGAATAGCTGTAAGTCAAGGACCGCCTGTAGTAATAACGGAGCCGTCTTAGCAGTTTGCCTCACCTGGCAACAGCTGATCTCTTCTGTGTACAACTGCTGGTATCGGATTAGTAAGAAGCCGTTTCTCTGGATGTAGCTAAATTTTTGTTATACAGGTGGTCCTCGACTTACGACCACAATGAAGTTCCAAATTTAGGTTGCTAAGGGAAACATTTGCTAAGTGAATTTTGCCCTGTTTTACGATCTCTCTTGCCACATTTGTTAAGCGAATCACTGCAGTTGTGTTAAGTTAGTGACGCGGTTGTTAAGTGAAACTGGCTTCCCCGTTGACTTCACTCGTCAGGGAGTCGCAAAAGGATTAGGATCAAACTTCAGGCTGTGGGCAGTTTGCCTGCAATACTGCACTCTAACTAGCGGGAGGGAGGGAAGGAAGGAAGGAGGGAAAATAAAGGGAGGGACGGAGGGAGGAAGGAAAAATAAAGAAAGGGAGGTGAGGGAGGGAGGGAGAAGGAAGGAAGGAAAAATAAAGGGAGGGAGGGAGGAAGGAGAGAGGGCAATAGCAATAAGATGTAGACTTATATACTGGTTCATAGGGTTTTACAGTTCTCCCTAAGCAGTTTTGACAGTCAGTATTTTGCCCTCAACAATCTGAGTCCTCATTTGACTGACCTCGGGAAGGATGGAAGGCAGAGTCAACCTTGAGCCAGTGAGAATTGAAATCTTGGCAGTGGGCAGAGTTAGCCTGCAATTCTGATCCTAAGAATTATACTACTTTGGGTAAATTGAGTGCCGTTTTTCCTTCTTTAATGTTTGGGAGTCTCTACGCGGAGTCGCCTCTAGGCAAGATGGGCAACAAATAAATGAAGGTAGTCCTCGACTTACAACAGTTCATTTAGTGACTGTTTGAACTTATGGCACCAAAAAAGGGGACTTTTTTTCCCCCACACTTGTGACCATTGTAGCATTCCCATGATCACTTGTTCAAAATTCAGAGATTTGGTAACTCATATTTATGATTCATATTTATTACTGACATATTACTGACTCATATTTATGACGTTTGCAGTGTCCCTGGGTCATGCAATTCCCTTTTTGTGACCTTCTAACCAGCAATGTCAAGGAGGAAGCCAGTTGCACGCAATAACGGTGTTACTAATTTAACAACCGCACTGATTCCCTTAACAAGTGGGTCAAGGAAAGTCATACAATGGAGCAAAACTCACTTTAACAAATTTCGCTCTTAGCAACATAAATTTTGGGCTGAATATGTGGTCGTTAAGTCGAGGACTATCTGTAGTAGCACGATCAAATTACAGGTAGTCCTTGACTTACAGCCATTTGTTTAGTGACCATTCAAACTTAGAATGGCACTAAAAAAAATATGACCAATGCCCATTTTTCACACTTAACAGCTGTTGCAGCACTCCCGTGGTCATGTGATAAAAATTCGGGTGCTTGGCAACTAGCTTGTATTTATGACGGTCACAGCATCCTAAAGTCATGTGACCAGCATTTGGGACCTTCCCTACTGATGTCTGATCAGCATGGTCCATTGGGGGTGGGGGAACTGGATTTGCTTAATGACTGCACGAGTCACTTAACAGCCACAGTGATTTGCTTAAATCATGGCAAAACAGGGCAGAATCCGGCGCGACTCACTTAAGGACTACCTCGCTTAGCAACGGAGATTCCGGTTCCAATGGTGGTCGTAATTCAAGGCCTGCACCAATGGTGGGTTGCCCCTGGTTCGCACCGGTTCTATAGAACCGGTAGTAAAACTGGCGTGAGGCCCCGCCCACTGACCCTGACGTCATGAAAAAGCTTCTGGGCTTGTGTGCGGCCCCATTGTGAACCGGTAGTAAAAGTAAATAGAACCCACCCCTGACCTGCACCTTGTGATATTTTTAATGATGGGCTGCCACGATTGTCTTACACCGTGACGCTTTCCGGATGCTCAAACGTCGAGCCGCAGATATCGTGAAACTCCAAAAGCCCACATCAGTTAGCTTCATGCTTGTTAAAAATGTTCCGAAGATAAAAGGATGAAATAAATTTTAACTTGCAAATAATGACATTTCCTTTCCCCGAGAAGGGCTTGCTGACACGCCAATTGTTCCTATTTATTAGCTGTGATTTATTTTGCCGAATTCCAGCAGGGAACCATACAAAGGTCTCTAAGTTGCAGGCTGAGATAAATTGTGTATTTTGAAATGTTATTGAGCTAATTAAAACGGAAAACCACATTAAAAATATATTAAAAGGAAAGCAGGGGTAATTCTTCGGTGGTTTGAAAGTTATTTACTTTCATTGACTGCAGACTGTTTACCTCCAGTGCTTTGGTGAGGAATAACTTCGACCTCTACACCTGTGCTCACCATCTAGATACTCTGTGCCGTGTTCAAGGAATTCAACACGTTTCAAGTCTTAATTCTCATGCACATGATCAAAAGCACCGGATTAAATTGGGCTGGAGTTTGACTTCCTTTTTAAAGCTATTTGTTACTTGCTTAAGAACCTCCGGCTGCTGTGATCCTCTGATATTGCTGAAAAAAAAAAAAAACAACTTTGGAATTTTCAGGGTTAACAGTAGCTCGTCCTATTGGGATTTGTAGGCCAGCAATAGCCCATAGACTTATATACCGCTTCACAGTGCTTTACAGCCTTCTCTAAGCAATTTAAAGAGTTAGCATATGCCCCCCCCAACAATCTGGGACCTCATTTGAACTGACCTCGGAAGGATGGAAGGTTGAGTCAACCTTGAGCCGGTCAGAATCGAATTGCTGGCAGTCGGCAGAATTAGCCTGCAAATACTGCATTCTAACCACTACGGCTCTTATATAGCAATAGCACATAAACTTATATACCGCTTCACAGTGCTTCACAGCCTTCTCTAAGTGGCTTTACAGAGTCAGCGTATTGTACCCAACCATCTGGGACCTCATTTGAACTGACCTCGGAAGGATGGAAGGTTGAGTCAACCTTAAGAATTGAACTCTTGGCAGTCGGCAGAATTAGCCCACAATACTGCGTTTTAATCACTACACTACAATGTGGTGGTAGGCTCCTAATAGCAATAGCCCTTAGACATGTATACCGCTTCACAGTGCTTCACAGCCATCTCTAAGCGGTCTACAGAGTCAGCATATTGACCCCCAACAATCTGGGTCCTCATTTTACCGATTTTGGAAGGCCGAGTCAATCTTGAGCTGGTCAGGATTGAACTGCTGGCAGTGGGCAGAATTAGCCGGCAATACTGCATTTTAACCACTTGGGAGGGAGGGAGGGAGGGAAGGAAGGAAGGAAGGGGAATAGCAATAGCACATAGACTATTTATTTATTTATTTATTTATTTATTTATTTATTGGTTCGATTTATATGCCACCCTTCTCCAGAGACCCAGGGTGGCTTACAATGCGTTAAGCAATAGCCTTCATACTTTTGTATATGCCTGCTTAGTAGGGCTTTTGGGCCCCCCAAGTGGTGTTCTTTTTTATACAAAGTCATCTTATTGCCCCCACAATCCGGGTCCTCATTTTACCTACCTCGGAAGGATGGAAGGCTGAGTCAACCTTGAGCCTGGTGAGATTTGAACTTGCAGTAATTGCAGGCAGCTGGCAGCTAAGTGCTACTTAACAGCACTTTAGTCCGTTTCGCCACCAAGGCTCTTGACAGTATACTACTATATACTACTTGACAGTGCTTTACAACCTTCTCTAAGCGATTTACAGAGTCAGCATATTTTCCCCCAAACAATCTGGGTTCTCATTTGACCAACCTCGGAAAGATAGAAGGCTGAGTCAACCTTGATCCGGTCAGGATCAAACTGCTGGCAGTCGGTAGAATTAGCCTGCAGTACTGCCTTCTAACCACTAAGCCACCACGGCTCCTACAGGTAGACCCTTAACTTATAACCATTAGTTATTTCAGAGCTGATTCCTATTCGTCGCCTTTATTTCCCACCCGTAAAAATCCAATGGCATCGGTTGCAGAAAATGCTTGGCATTTCCTATCCCTGCGCGCATCCTACGGACGCTTAATCGAAATAGCTAATTAAGTCACCTTGTGCCTGAAAGTCAGCAGCTAATCAAAAGCCTAACAAACGGAAAGGTTGCATGCCACAAATGTACATGTTTTGGTTCTCAAGTTTTTGCGGGAAAACAAAGGAGTAAACTCGCATGGTGAAGAGTGGCTGTAAATGACATTTCTAGGTATGATGATCTGGAGAACTTAAGAACATGGAATTTCGGCTTTTATGCGGGGGGAGGGGTTCCTATTGGCACGTCGGAATGTTGCACCAGTCTTTAAGAGTGAAAATCAGTCATGTAAATCACTTTTTTTCAGTGCCTTTGTGACCGTCACTAAACAAATAGTTATACATTGAAGACTCAGCTGTATGTTTCTTCTGGAAAGCATTTCAAGGATTCGATTATGAGCAATGGCCCGTATTCATTGCATTTTAGCTTATTGGCTTTAGCATTTAATTGAAAATTAGATTGGATTTACTGTACTGTTTCAATTATATTGATTTTTTCCCAATCGTGTTGTCTGTGTAAGTTTTGTAAGTCACCTAGATTCTGGTTGATTTCAGACAAATCTTACATACAAGCATACAAATCTCTGTACTGCAAGATTCACCTTTCTTCGTAAGCTACTATCCAGAAAAGAGAAAAGAATTTGGAATTTTCCACCTGTAAGACTGGCTCTATTAGCCAATTCACAAGCAAAACAAAAGAACACAAACAGATAAAAATGAGGACCTTATTGCATATAAGATTGGTATTATTAGCAAGAGTCTTCCCCCCCCCCCATTTAATTATATTTCAAGATGCAAAGATGCATTAAAAATACAGGAATACCTAGATTAAACATCCAAGATTGTAGGTAAAGATTTAATAGATGAATTTGGGAGGCAAGTAAAAAAAAAAAAACCCCTAGCAATTAAAGTACTGAAGCAGGCAAGGGACGATAATTTCTTTTTTAGTTTTATATTGTTGTCTTGATTTACTCTTCTTCTTTCCTATTTTTCTTGTAAAGCATAGCAAATGAAGTATTGAAGCGGGCAAGAGATGATGGATGATTTTTTCCCCCCTGTTGTTCTGAGTTACTTTTTCTTTTCTCTCACTCTCTTCTTTCTTTTCCTTTTTTCTTTTTTTAAGTAGGCGACATGATTAGAAGTTAGACAAGAAAGAAAGGAAAAGTTTCTTAATAAAGGGTGATAGGATCAAAAGCTAGAATAAGTGATAGAAACAAGAAAAGGGGGAATATTAGTGTATACTTTCTACATCATAAAATGAAAGCAATAACGAGAAAATGTGGAATAATTGAACAATGATAGATAATAACAATATAAGTATGCATTATTATTGGAAATATATAAGCGGACTGAATGTAAGGATTATGGTTAACTTGATTCATTTTATTTGTATTAGAATGTGTGACAGTCAGGTGCCACACTCTTCATGCATTGTTTTGATAAAAAATAAAAAATATATAGATGTTAGCAAATTGAACTTCAGAGAAGCCAGTGGCTAACAGAAGTGGCTAACTTCTATTGAAGAATGTTGTTGTTTTATTTAAAAATTCACTCCCTGGATAGTTTCTTAGACATCTGCATAAGAAGTGGGCTTGAATTTCATTATTCTATTCTCCCACACGCTTTAGTTGACTGCAATTCCTTTGCAGTTTCATAAATTACAGTAAACCTTACATTTACTGGATAAACTGGGGAGAGGGGACATTCATTACTTAAATCTCAAGGTCTGTTCATCCCTGTACATGCTTTACGTAATGGCAGCATGTATGCACAAACCACATTTGTGTAATGACGATGTTACACAGATGATATAAATTGACACAGGTGACATAATTAAATTGTACATCTAAGGGTTGCAATCTGGATGATTTTAGATGTGACAGACTTAGTCAGGAAGATATTTTGTGGCTTGCTATCCAAAACGGGGGCCCGTGAAATTACATTTTTTGATTTTGCTTGGGGCGAGACGTTCAACGTTGTTCCCAAGAAGGAACGAAAATAATAACATCTCACGTCAAGTGGGTATCTTGGCACAGTGGTGAAATCCTACCGGTTCGCACCGGTTCGGGAGAATTGGTAGTGATAAAAGCTACCGGTTCAGCGAACCGGTAGTTAAAAAAAGCTACCGGTTGGTCCGAACCAGTATTTCTAACAATCAGTTGTGCCGCGTGATTTAAAATCGCTAGAAAGCAGGAAATTCTGCTTTCTAGTGAATATAAATTGCGTGGCGCAGCTGTTCGTCTCCTCGCTGTTCTACTTACCTTCCCAAGCTTCAGGGGTGAAATGTAAAATTTGTTACTACCAGTTCTGTGGGCGTGGCTTGGTAGGGGGTGGGGTAATGTGACTGGGTGGGCGTGGACAACTTTTTTTTTTTTAACTTTTCCGAGCATTTTTTCTAATGCTTTGAAAAGCCTCTGCCGATCAGGCAACTCAGCTGGGATCGTCAGAGACTTTTCAAAGCATTTTTTTTTACCAAACCTCTTCGGCCAAGAGGTTGCAGAAAAAAATGTTTTGAAAAGCCTCTGACTATTCCAGCTGAGCCGCGCGATCATCAGAGGCTTTTTTTTTAATTTTTAAAAGCATTTTTTTCGTCAGAAGAGGTTGTAGAAAAAATGCTTTTAAAAGTAAAAAAAGAAGCCTCTGATGATCGTGCGGCTCAGCTGGGCATGGTGGGGGGGGCGGCACAGGGATTTTTGCTACGGTTTTCTCCGAACCACCCACCGCTATCACTACCGGATCGGGTGATCCGGTCCGAACCGGGAGCATTTCACCCCTGGTTTACTTTCTGTTGTAGCAGCACAGTTTTGCCGATTTAACATCCAAAATATTTTGCCAAACCTTCCTTGAAGAAGAATTTTCTCTGCTTGAAATCACCCGTAAATAAACTTTCTTCTTCCTTTCTGTGGAAAAGTCTTAGAAGGGAGGGATTGGTGGCTGTGATGTTTTCTGCCTTAAAAACCCTTGTTTATTGCAACCATCCGTCTTCACGGATCTGCCCCACAATGGGGACTTGGTGAAGCCATTACAAAGTGCCATACCCGTTCCATTTGCCTACAGTAAATAGAATGTCAAAAATGTCAGAGGGAAATAAATATCGGGCTGGTTAAAAGGGAGCCGAGATGGCTCAAAGCATCATTGAAAAGGATTGATTTATCTGGCCTGCTGTAATGACTGCAGATGTGAACCTGTTATTCTAGATGAGCAATGAATTTGATGAGCTGATAACACGAGGCCGGCAAGGCCTGGTTTTAATTACTGATGAGGAATTTATTTGTGAAGGGCTGTGATTTACAAAGGGTGGGTTCGGTTATTGACAGGTGACCTTGGGAGTTGTTCTTTTTTCTTCCTTTTTTTTTAAAATGAAGAACAGCAATACATATATATGTATATATTTTAAATAGGCTTACTCCTCTGCTTTCTCTCAAAGGATTTGTGGCATGGATTATATGTACTGGAATGGATGGGCTGCTGTCGGCTTCTAACAGTTTTATCTATCTAGATGTATAATATATTTTGGTTCCATTTTTTCCAATGTTGGTTGTTCCTGGAGATGCCTTCTCTTCTCTTTGGGGATCTCCAGTTGCGTGGAACTGTAGCCTGTTTTCCCCAAAATAAGACCCAACTGGAAAATAAGTCCTAGCATGATTTTTCAGGATGCTCATAATATAAACCCTACCCCCAAAATAAGCCCCAGTTAAGATTGTCAGCCAGATGGATGCATTTAGTACCGTATTTCCCCCCCAAAATAAGACCTAACCATAAAATAAGCCCTAATGCGTCTTTTGGAGCAAAAATTAATATAAGACCCGGTTTCTTATTTTTGGGGAAACATGGTACTTCCTTGGCTGGGATAGCCAAATATTGGGTGTTGATGTTCAAAATAGCTGGATGTCTGTGGGAGCGGGGAGAGACATTTCCTTGAGGCAACAGCCTGGAGATTAGACAGGAAAATAGAACCGGGATCGTGGCAGTGTCCTTCTGTGGTTGCAGTTGTCTTCTATCATCACATTAGTGGCTTTGGATGGGTAACGGGTGAAATGCTCCCGGTTCGGACCAGATCGCCCGATCCGGTAGTGCTAGTGGCAGGTGGTTCGGAGAACCGGTATACAGGTCCTCAATGGAAGGCAGGTTGGTAGCCATTGTTTTTTCTGCCGTTCTAATTATCCTCTGAAGTCTGTCTCTGTCTTGTTGGGTTGCAGAACCAAACCAGGCAGTTATAGAGGTGCAGATGACAGACTCAATAATTCCTCTGTAGAACTGAATCAGCAGCTCCATGGGCAGTTTGAGCTTTTTGACTTGGCGCAGAAAGAACATTCTTTGTTGTGCTTTTTGATTATATTTTTGATGTTAGGTGTCCATTTTATGTCTTGAGATACGATAGAACCTAGAAATGAAGGTCTGTTGATACTGTTGATACTGTGTTGTCTAGTATTTAAAAGAGCTTTGGTGGCACAGCAGACTAAAGTACTGTTAAGTAACACCAGCTGCCTGCAATTACTGCAAGTTCAAATCTCAGCAGGCTCAAGGTTGACTCAGCCTTCCATCCTTCTGAGGTAGATAAAATGAAGACCCAGTTTGTGGGGGCACTAAACTGACTTTGTATAAAAAAGAACACTGCTTGGGGGGGAAGGGGCGAAAGCCCTACTAAGCAAGTATATACAAAAGTATGAAGGCTATTGCTTAACGCATTGTAAGACGCCCTGAGTCTCCGGAGAAGGGCGACATATAAATCGAACCAAATAAATAAATAAATAAATATTGTAATTCTTTTTTTAAAGTACGGTGTTATTGTTGCTTCTACGGTCATTACTACTTGACTCTCTTTAACAGATTAAAAGATAACAGATTAATAGAGTTGGAAGGGACCTTATAGGTCATTTAGTCCTACCCCCCGCCTAAGCAGGAGACCCTACACCATTTCTGACAAATGACAGTCCAATCTTTTCTTGAAAGCCTCCAGTGATGAAGCTCCCACAACCTCTGAAGGCAACTTCTGTTCCATGGGTTGATTGTTCTCACTGTCAGAAAATGTCTCCTTATTTCCAGGTTGAATCTCTCCTTGATCAGTTTCCATCCATTATTCCTTGTCTGACCTTCGGATGCTTTGGAAAATAGCTTGACTCTCTTCGCTCTATGGCAGCCCCTCAAATATTGAAATCCTGCTATCCTGCCTCCCCTGATCCTTCTCTTCACTGGATTAGCAGTTCCTGTAACCGTTCATCGTATATTTTAGCCTCCGGTCCCCTAATCCTCTTGGTTGCTCTTCTCTGCACTCTTTCTAGAGTCTCAACATCTTTTTTATACTCTGGTGATCAAAACTGGATGCAGGATTCTAGGTGTGGTCTTACTAAGGCTTTATAGAGTGGTATTAGTACCTCCCTTGATCTTGATTGTACCCGTCTGTTAATGTAATTTAGGATTGTATTAGCTTTTTTGGCTGCCGCCGCACTTTGAATCAAACATTCTCCAGTAGTCTTCGGATTTTTTTTTAAAAAAAAACACTTATAATCCACCGAAGGAGCTTTAAAAATACCATGTTCAACATGCCACCTTTTGACAGCAAATCCTGCTCGACGCTGCAGTGGTATTGACTCGCCATAGTTTTGGATTAATCATAGTTATTTCTCAAGGTACCACTCCGAAGGTAGTCGCAGATATTATAGGCGGCGTTTGGTTTTGTAGTTAAAACCCACTGCCGTGAAAGAGCTCTTCAAAGTCACTTAATGGGAAGTCATCTGGAAGAATTTCTTTCTACCACGCAACGGGCTTCGGCTTCTCACCTTCCCTCAAGTGGAGTGAATTGGAAGAAAGATTTGACTCTCTGGGGTTTGTATGCTCCATTGCTTGTCCTTGTTTGGAAAGGCAGGTCCGTGTCATTTATCCCATCGCCAATTTTCACAGAGCTTCAGGTATCAAAGCATCTTAAACACCAGCCTTCTCCAGATGTGGCAGACTCCAGATGTGTTGGGATTGCAATTCCCATTCCTTTCCATGTGACAAACACCTTGGGGATATTTTTTTATTATTATTATTATCGGCAATGCATCTGGCTTCGTGCATATTTCATTTTTCTTACCCCAGCTCCATGCAATGCCGTTCCAGAAAACTGGGGTTTTTTTCACCCTGAACCTGTTAGCCTTTTTATAAATGCACAAATACAGTGTATGTGGTACCTCGCTCAATAGTAGTAACTGTGAGAGGGATCTTGGAGTCCTAGTGGACAATCACTTAAATATGAGCCAGCGGTGTGCAGCAGCTGCCAAAAAAGCCAACACAGTTCTAGTCTGCATAAACAGAGGGATAGAATCAAGATACCGTGAAGTGTTAATACCATTTTGTAATGCCTTGGTAAGGCCACATTTGGAATACTGTGTCCAGTTTTAGTTGCGACGGTGTAAAAAAGATGTGGAGACTCTAGAAAGAGTGCAGAGAAGAGCAACCAAGATGATGAGGGGACTGGAGGCTAAAACATATGAAGAACGGTTGCAGGAACTGGGTATGTCTAGTTTGATGAAAAAAAGGACTAGGGGAGACATGATGGCAGTCTTCCAATATCTCAGGGTCTGCCACAAAGAAGAGGGAGTCAAGCTATTCTTCAAAGCACCTGAAGGCAAGACAAGAAGCAATGGGTGGAAACTAATCAAGGAGAGAAGCAAAAAGAGCCTTGGTGGTGCAGCAGACTAAAGTGCTGTTAAGTAGCACCAGCTGCCTGCAATTACTGCAAGTTCAATTCTCACCAGGCTCAAGGTTGACTCAGCCTTCCATCCTTCCGAGGTAGGTAAAATGAGGACCCGGATTGTGGGGGCAATAAGCTGATTTTGTATAAAAAAGAACACCGCTGGGGGGGGGGGGCAAAAGCCCTGCTAAGCAGGTACATACAAAAGTATGAAGGCTATTGCTTAATGCATTGTAAACTGCCCTGAGTCTTCGGAGAAGGGCAGCATATAAATCGAACCAATCATCATCATTATCATCATCATCATCATCTAGAACTAAGGAGAAATTTCCTGACAGAGGAGGAACCTATCCTTCCATTCTCCAGCAGCGCGCTGAGAAGGGACGTTCAGGTAAGACAACATCCGTTTTCTCATCTGATAAGTAACATGTGGAAGGAACTAACGTCCGTCATTCTTTACTGTCTTCAGGGGGAAAATTAGAGCATGTGGCATTCTTTTTTTATATATATATATAAGTTTTTTATTTTTATTTCTCATAAAACATATATAAATGTACAATCTCTTTAACCATTCTTATCACACATATTATCCATATTGGTTCATTCTTCATCTGAGGACCAGTGGCACAAATTGTACAGGTAGTCCTCAACTTACAATCACTTTTTAATGACCATTTGAAATGATAACAGCACTGAAAAAAGTGACTGAGGACCGTTTTTCACACTTACAACCATTGCTGCATACTCAGGTCAGGGGATCAAATTGCAGACACTTGGAAACTGACTTTTATTTAGGACAGCTGCAGTGTCCCGAGCTCATGTTCTTTAGGTTCACTCAAAGTGATTTCATAAAATTTGGGGGAACTCAGCTGTCTTGCTTAACAACAGAAATTTTATGCTCGGTTGTGGTTGTATCATTGCGAACCAGTAGTAAAGATAAGTAGGACCCATCTCTGCTGTAAAGGACTGTGAAGCGGTATATAAGTCTTAAGGGCTCTTGCTCTTGCTCACCAGTGGAACAGCTTGCCCACGGAAGTTGTGGGTGCTTCATCACCGGGAGTTTTAAGAAGAGACTGGACAGCCACTTGTCTGAAATGGCACAGGGTCTCCTCCTTCAGCAGGGGGTTGGACTAGAAGACCACTAAGGTCCCTTCCAATTCTGTTATTCTGTTAAATTGTGGATTCTCCATCACGGGAGATTTTAAAGAAGAGAATTGATAACCATGTGCTTTCCAGCTCTCTTCTGATTGATTGAAAGTCAACGTTCTTGGAAAGGAGGAGAAAGGAAAAATGGAAGAAAAGAATAATGTAAATAGTTGTTGTTAGTTGAGAAGTCGTGTCCGGCCCATCGCCACCCCCATGGACAATGTTCCCCCAGGACTTCCTCTCCTCTACCATCCCCCAGAGTCCATTTAAGCTCATGCTGACTGCTTCAGTGACTCCTTCCAGCCACCTCATTTTCTGTCGTCCCCTTCTTCTTTTGCCCTCAATCTTTCCCAGCATCAGGCTCTTCTCCAGGGAGTCCATCTCATTAGGTGGCCAAAGGATTTGAGTTTCATCTTCAGGATCTGGCCTTCTAAAGAGCAGTCGGGATTGATTTCTTCTAGGACTGATCAGTTGGATCACCTTGCAGTCCAAGGGACTCGCAGGAGTCTTCTCCAGCACCAGAGTTCAAAGGCCTCAATTCTTTGGCGCTCAGCCTTCCTTATGGTCCCACTGTCACAGCCATACATTGCAACTGGGAACACCGTAGCCTTGATTTATTGAATGTAAATAGAGAGATAGCTAATAGAAAGAACTAGGATCTTTAGTAAGCTAGGATCTTTAGACTCTTAAGCTGGCAGATGATAACTTCCTTGAGATTTGAAAGCTGGGATACCATCCCAGCTCCCTTTTATATATTTAATTTTGGAGGCTGAAGAAATGTGCGAACAGAATTAATTGCCAAGTCAGAGAAGTTCATTTAGCGGAGTGATGTAATTATTGTCTCTGATCTTGTGGATTTTCTCCTTTTGCAAGGAGGCCAGAGACTATCCTTGTATAAAGAGCGCCAACTTTATTATCCAAATACACGATATTTGGCTTCAGGGACCGTGTTATAATTAAGCCTCTCTTGGATGATTTTTAGACTCTATTTGTGGCTGAACTCTTTGCCTTTAAGCAAATGTAATTTAAAAGGCTATTAGATAATATGCCTTTGGAGGGCGAAGCTTGTCAGAACCCTGACAGGCCATTCAGCGCAAGTAGCAGATCTGAAAAGTGGAGAAAAGCCGGGACGGGCAATGAATTTTTGTACGTTGGACCACAAAGTTTTGTTAGCTGCTCAAAGATGACACCTTGATTCGGCTCTCAAGCTCTTTACAACATGATGCCTACCTGAGGATATTTGTGGCGATAGGGGCCATTCATCATTTTTTTTAAAAAAAATTGTGCTTAAGTAGATTTGAATAATAGAGATGCGGTGGTTCAGTGGCTAAAGATGCTGAGCTTGTTGAACGAAAGGTCGGCAGTTCAGCAGTTCGAATCCCTAGTGCCACGTAACGGGGTGAGTTCTTGTTACTTGTCCCAGCTTCTGCCAACCTAACAGTTTGAAAGCACCTAAAAAATGCAAGTAGAAAAATAGGGACCACCTTTGGTGGGAAGGTAACAGCGTTCCGTGCGCCTTTGGCGTTGAGTCATGCCGGCCACATGACCACGGAGACGTCTTTGAACAGCACTGGTTCTTCGGCTTTGAAACTGAGATGAGCACTGCCCCCTAGAGTCGGGAACCAGGGGTGGGTTCTACTTACCTTTACTACCGGTTCACAACGGGAATGCACATGTGTGCTTGCTTTGCTCTCTCTCTCTCTCGCTTCTGCGCATGTGCAGATCACCCATGATGATGTCATGGCAGGTAAGCGGAAGCTCCCACCGGTTTTACTACCGGTTCTATAGAACTGGACCGAACCGGGAACAACCCACCACTGACGGGAACAACTAGCCCCTATGTACGAGGTGAACCTTCACCTTTACCTTATATTTGAATAATAGCTTGTTGTTTTTCAGGAGAAAAAGGCGGATAGGTTTATGCAGAAGGTTGCATGCTGTCCGTGCTGAGCCTCCCTTCAACTCCAGAGGAGTTTTGTTAGCAAGTTCCCATTTGCACTACAACATCAGAATACTTATATCTTTTATGGCCTTCTGCCAATTCCTACTGGACTCTTGGGAGTTTGAAGCCCCTGAGCAAAGTCATTACCGCTTGTGCATTTTTTTCCCCCTAGCAGTGTTGGTTTTGAACAGCCTGGTGGGAGAATGATTTTTTAAAAAAACCAAAACATCCTGAAAAGGAAAACGGCAGTCTATCTTTCAACTTTAAATGCTGCTTCCAGAGGCTGGGATCTTCTAAGGAAGATCAATAGCCAAGGAACAGAGGAAGCAATAAGATTGCTGTCGACAAAACAGCGTTGCTGTTCTTAGGCTGCTTTAATTGAGAGCCGATAGTAGCAACAATTCTTTTGAGAGCCTGGGTAGAAAGGGACTCACTAACGTGAATGGTACCATGGGACGCGGTGGCTCAGCGGCTAAGACGCTGAGGTTGTCGATCAAAAGGTCGGCAGTTCAGAGGTTCGAATCCCTAGTGCCGCGTAACGGGGTGAGCTCCCGTTATTGTCCCAGCTTCTGCCAACCTAGCCGTTTGAAAGCACATAAAAAATGCAAGTAGGAAAATAGGGACCACCTTTGGTGGGAAGGTAACAGCGTTCCGTGCGCCTTTGGCATTTAGTTATGTTGGCCACATGACCACGGAGACGTCTTCGGACAGCGCTGGCTCTTTGGCTTTGAAACGGAGATGAGCACCACTCCCTAGAGTTGGGAACGACTAGCACATATGTGCGAGGGGAACCTTTACCTTTGCCTTTAACCTGTATGGTTTCCAATTGGACCTGAATTGCCAAATTTGGAGTCATTGCACTTGGAAAGAAGTTGTACTTTCCTAATTCAATGTTGGACTCCTGGCTCCTGTTTTTAGCCAGTGGCTGAGATGAAGAAAGACCTGAAACTTTGGAAAGAGTGCAGAAAAGAGCAAAAAAGATGATCGGGGGGCGGAGGCTAAAACACCATGAAGAACGATTGCAGGGATTGGGTCTGTCTAAAAAAAGGACTAGTGGAGACATGATAGCAGTCTTCCAATATCTCAGGGGCTGCCACAAAGAAGAGGGAGTCAAGCTATTCTCCAAAGCACCTGAGGGCAGGACAAGAAGCAAAGGCTGGAAACTAATCAAGGAGAGAAGCAACTTAGAACTAAGGAGAAATTTCCTGACAGTGAGAACAATTGATCAGTGGAACGACTTGCCTCCAGATGTTGTGGGTGCTCCATCCCTGGAGGCTTTTAAGAAGAGATTGGACAACCATTTGTCTTAAATGCTATGCAGTTTTCTGCTTGAGCAGAGGGTTGGTCTAGAAGACCTCCAAGGTCTCTTCTAGCTCTGCTGTTCTGTTATTCTGCCAGAAACATTTCCTGGCAGTGAGTCTTTTAAGAAGAGACTGGATAGCCATTTGTCTAAAATGGTGTAGGGTCTCCTGCTTAAGCAGGTGTAGAAGACTTCCAAAATCCCTTCCAACTCTTCTCTTCTCTTCTCTTCTCTTCTCTTCTCTTCTCTTCTCTTCTCTTCTCTTCTCTTCTCTTCTCTTCTCTTCTCTTCTCTTCTCTTCCCTTCCCTTCCCTTCCCTTCCCTTCCCTTCCCTTCCCTTCCCTTCCCCTCCCCTCCCCTCCCCTCTCCCCCCTCCCCTCCCCTCTCCCCCCCTCCCCTCCCCTCCTCTACTCTCCTCTCCTCTTCCCTCCCTCTTCCCTTCCCTCTTCTCTTCCCTTCCCTTCCCTTCCCTTCCCTTCCCTTCCCTTCCCTTCCCTTCCCTTTTTTCTCTTCTCTTCTCTTCTCTTCTCTTCTCTTCTCTTCTCTTCTCTTCTCTTCTCTTCTCTTCTCCTCTCCTCTCCTCTCCTCTCCTCTCCTCTCCTCTCCCCTCCCCTCCCCTCCCCTCCCCTCCCCTTCCCACCAACGCATACTATATAAGACACATCTATTGCACAGTGGTGAAATCCATTTTTAAAAAATTACCAGTTCTGTGGGCGTGGCTTGGTGGGCGTGGTGTGGCTTGGTGGGCGTGACTTGGTGGGCATGGCAGGGAAAGGATACTGCAAAATCTCCATTCCCACTCCACTCTGGGGCCAGCCACAGGTGGTATTTGCTGGTTCTCCGAACTGCTCAAAATTTCTGCTACCGGTTCTCCGAATCTTTCAGAACCTGCTGGATTTCACCCCTGCTACTGCATCTCTGAAACTCCATTGCAGGGATCAGTAATGGAGAAAGTGCTGTTGCATGGACACCCAATTTGTTGGCTTCCCCTCACCCCCTCAAAAAATTGATGGTTTGTTGCAAGAAATGGACTGTTGGTAGCAACGACCTTTGGTAGGTTCAGTTGCTCTGCTGTGTAAAGAGCAGAATTTACATATATAACATCTGTCGTTGCAATTTGGTCTGGAATAGAATTTTTTCTTCCATGGAAAGAGAGGGAACCATCTTTACAAGGAAGGCAGAAGGTGCTGAGAGGGACAGATTTAGGTCTCAGCACCTTCTCAGCGTTGCAGTTGTTCTCAACCTCTTTTTCACCACGGACTTCCTCTAAATACCTTTTTGTGGTCAACCGGACCCCAAGACTTCTTAACCCAAGATTTAAATAATAATACTTCTTCCACGTTTTCACGAACCCCCTCTGAGGACCTTGGGGTTCCCTCAACAGTCCATGGACCACATTTTATTTTATGTTTATTTTATTTAGTTTGTCAATCATGTACAAGATAACAGGTATAAGTAAAAACATGGACATGAACACAGGAAATGAGTACAAATAAATGGGGACAGTAGGACAGGGGCAGTAGGCACGCTGGTGCGCTTATGCACCCCCCCTTTTACGGACTCCTTAGGAATGGGATGAGGTCCACGGTAGACTGTTTGAGGTTGAAGCTGTGAGGGTTTGAGGATGTAACAATGAAGTCAGGTAGAGCATTCCAGGCGTTGACCACGCTATTGCTGAAGTCGTATTTTCTGCAATTGAGTTTGGAGTGGTTTACTTTATTGATTGATTGATTGATTGGTTCGATTTATATGCCGCCCTTTTCCGGAGACTCAGGGCGGCTTACAATGCGTTAAGCAATAGCCTTCATACTTTTGTATATACCTGCTTAGTAGGGCTTTTGCCCCCCCCCCCCCAGCGGTGTTCTTTTTTATACAAAGTCAGCTGATTGCCCCCACAAACCGGGTCCTCATTTTACCTACCTCGGAAGGACGGAAGGCTGAGTCAACCTTGAGCCTGGTGAGATTTGAACTTTGAGTTTGTATCTATTGTTTGCCCGTGTATTGTTGAGGTTGAAGCTGAAGTAGTCATTGACAGGTAGGACGTTGTAGCAAACAATTTTGTGTACTATGCTTAGGCCACACCGTAGGTGGCGTAGTTCCAGGTTGTGCAAGCCCAAAATTTCAAGCCTGTGGCGTAAGTGATTCTATTGTGAGCAGAGGAGTGGAGTACTCTTCTCGTGAAATACCTCTGGATCTGTTCAATTGTATTAATGTCTGATATACAGTATGGATTCCAGGCAGATGAGCTGTATTCAAGAATTGGTCTGGCAAAGGTTTTGCACGTTCTAGTTTGCAGTACAGTGTTACTGGAGAAGAAGCTTCGCAAGATTAGGTTAACAACTCTTAATGCCTTTTTGGCAATATTGCACTGCAATATTGAATAATATACTACACCGTGGACACTTGGAATTGGAATCAAGGGGAATTAAACCGTGATGCTGGTCTGAATGCGAGTAAGGGAAAAAACCCAAAAGAATTCTAGGATTCTCTCTGGCCTAGCCAGCGTACAAAAGGTTTACGTGAGTGGAAGCGGGTGAAAATAATGCTTTGCTGTTGTAATGGCCTACCGATCTTTTCTGTTTGTTTTGAAACAGGGATAATGTCAAATTAGAACGCTGGTAAATGTTTAAACAATTTAGAATGGCCTGCTATAATGTTGATAATGTCAAACTTTCCATCACCTTTTGTTTTCCAGTAACAATGGCTTGATGAGAAAATGTAGCTTCTAATTCTGTTCCAGGCCGAATTACAACTACAGATGTTAGAAGTGGGAGAAAGACAGGCGTTTCCCTGTTTGGTTCCAATAATTGCTGTCCTTATAAATACGCGGTGGCTCAGTGGCTAAGACGCTGAGCTTGTCGATCGAAAGGTCGGCAGTTCAGCGGTTCGAATCCCTAATGCCGCGTAACGGAGTGAGTTCCCGTTACTTGTCCCAGCTTCTGCCAACCTAGCAGTTTGAAAGCACCTAAAAATGCAAGTAGATATGGTAGTATGTTCCCTCTTTCTTTTTACATTTCTAACATATGGGGCTCATTTTAGGGTACATTTTCACATACTACCATATGTGGTGGTCCTGTCCTAAGGCTCGAAAATATTGGCTAAAAATTAAAGATTGGCTACAGGAAATTACCAACAAACAATTAGATTTAGAACCGGAACTCTTCCTATTGGGGATCTTCCAAAAAAAATAAATAAATGTGAAGGGCACAAAATATCTAGTACTACACATATTAACTGCTGCCAGGATTGCCTATGCTCAATGTTGGAAACAGCCATGTACACCTACAGAGAAACTGGTCATACAAAAGATCATGAGCTGCACAGAAATGGAAAATTAACGCTGAGTTTAAAAGATAAAGAGATATCAATATTTTACAATGTGTGGGAACAGTGGTATAACTGGATAGAACGGAGATAGATTGAAGATAGATAATTATTAAGTACAAGTAATTGATAAAATAAGAATGTAAATACGCACAATTTAATTTTTGTAAATAATGCACGAATTATTGTCACAAGAAAAACACATCAATTAGCTGTTGTTGAGTGAAATAATTCTTTATGTTTTTAATGTAATAAAAGTTTAATAAAGTGTTTATAAAAATAAATGCAAGAAGAAAAATAGGGACCACCTTTGGTGGGAAGGTATCAGCGTTCCGTGCACCTTCGGCGTTTAGTCATGCCGGCCACATGACCACAGAGATGTCTTCGGACAGCGCTGGCTCTTCGGCTTTGAAATGGAGATGAGCATCGCCCCCTAGAGTCAGGAACGACTAGCACACATGTGCGAGGGGAACCTTTACCTTTTTATAAATACTCACAACATCTAGGTTGTAAGGAGCTACACAACGCCACATTTTCTTCAGACACCCCCATTCCACCAATCCTTAAGAAACAAAAGTAGGCAGTAGATGGCTCTTGAATGCAAATAACTTCTTCCATCTCTTTTAAGAGGAAGAACAATCCATCAATGTTCAAGAATGAGCAACTCTTAGTGATTAGCCAGATGTTTATTTACACTGTGGCTTCCATTATTTCAGGCCACCTCTCTGATGGAGATTCATCACAACAGTGTTTCTTCTCACTAGTTCTTCTGTTGTTGGCAGTTGCGCTGTCAATATGAGGATTTTACTTGGAGTCGGTTTTTCCACTGGGTAGGGCAGACCTAAAGAAGGAATAGTTTCTAGCAGCAACTGATGATGTTACCTAGTTGGGTAATGAAACATCTGCAAGAAAACAACCAAACTCAGAGACAAGATAAATGGTTTTCCAATCTCTTCTTAAAAACCTTCAGTGTTGGAGCATTCACAACTTCTGCAGGCAAATTGTTCCACTGATTAATTGTTCTCACTGTCAGGAAATTTCTCCTTAGTTCTAGGTTGCTTCTCTCCTTGATTAGTTTCCACCCATTGCTTCTTGTCCTGCCCTCAGGTGCTTTGGAGAATAGCTTGGCTCCCTCTTCTTTGTGGCAGCCCCTGAGATATTGGAACAGTGCTACCATGTCTCCCCTAGTCCTTCTTCTCATTCAACTAGACATATCCAATTCCAGCAACCATTTTTTGTATGTTTTAGCCTCCAGTCCCTTCATCACCTTTGTTGCTCTTCTCTGCACTCTTTCTACAGTCTCTGCATCTTTTTTACATCGTGGCGACCAAAACTGGATGCAGGATTCCAAGTGTGGCCTTACCAAGGCATTATAAAGTGGTATTAACACTTCACGTGATCTTGATTCTCTATTCCTCTGTTGATGCAGCCTAGAACTGTGTTGGCTTTTGTGGCAGCTGCTGCACATGACTGGCTCATATTTAAATGGTTGTCCACTAGGACTCCAAGATCCCTCTCACCGTTACTACTGTTGAGCCAGGTGCCACCTATACTGTAACCCTAGAAAAACGAAAACCCCATTTCGTTTTTCTTGCCTAAATGTAGAACCTTCCTTTTTTCACCGTTGAATTTCATTTTGTTAATTAAAGCACAGCAAGGATCCCTCCTTTCAATTTTGGGCTGCAAATATTCTCCTTCATTGGAGTGCAGTTATGAAGGCAGCCACATTAAAACCTGCGTCAGGTCATCAGGTCAAGACAAGAATGCAATTAAAGTATCATTCTTCAGTAAGGTGGTTTTTCAAGGGATGATATCAAAATAACTTTGTTAATTTTACTGGACTTTCCCTCTTAAGGATTTGACCGTTCGAGTGTCTTCTTTCCAATGACCCATTGGAATGGGTCAATGACAATTTTACTTGGTCTGTTGTGTGGATGTTTAGGTGGTTTAGGGGTGGAGAATTGTGGTGGGTGGGAGTGTGTTTGGGGATTGGTATGTGTATTGGACCTGGTCTTTGGGTGTTAAGTGAATTTCATTGTATGGGTATACTGTGTATACACGTACAATGACAATAAAATTATTTATTTATTGGGCTTCTTTTTAGGAGGAACTTTGGGATTTCTGAAGAACTTTGCCATTTCTGAAGCACCTTCCTGGTTCTTAAGAAAATTTGCAAAGAAGAGAAGGGAAGGGAAGAAAAAAGAAAGGTCCCATCCTAACCATTCAAGCTTTGAAAGATTCCATTCCCCTCTTAATGGCAGGACTCGCAATTCTTTAGGGTAGTTAAAATGGAAGGAGATAAAATAAAATAATAAAACAAAAACACATAAAAGTGAGCAAACCGAATGGTTTATTGCCTTTCTTTGAAATTTCAATCACCGCTTTATGTGCACACGGGATCCCTGCCGCAGATTTTCCAGTCCAGATATTTGAGAAAACATGTGAGGGTTATAAATCCAAAACAGAGGGGCCCAATTCCGGTCTTAGCAAGGACCGAATCCACCCCACTCCCCACAATAACTAAGCCTGCCATACGAGTAAATCTTCTACTTACAACACTTCATTTAGTGACCGTTCGAAGGGCACTGAAAAAAGTGACTTGCGACCGTTTGTCACACTTGCAGCAATCCCTGCGGTCATGTGACCGAAATTCCGATGTTTGGCAACTGACTCATATTTATGACAACTGCAGTGTGATGAGGTCATGTGATCAATTTTTGCGTCCTTCTGACCAAGAAAGTCAATGGGGAAGCCAGGTTTACCTAAACACCGTGGCGCAGTGGTTAGAGTGCAGTACTGCAGCTACTTCAGCTGACTGCTAGTTCAGCAGATCAGCGGATCAAATCTCACCGGCTCAAGGTTGATTCAGCCTTCCATCCTTCCGAGGTGGGTAAAATGAGGACCCAGATTGTTGGGGGCAATATGCTATTTAGTATACTGTCTTTGGTGTAAGCCACCCAGAGTCCTCGGAGAGTGGGCGGTATAGAAATATGAATAATAATTTTTTAAAAAAATAATACTAATAATAACTTAATTGCCATTGTACGTGTATACACAGTATACCTATACAATGAAATTCACTTAACACCCAAACACCAGGTCCAACACACATAACAATCCCCAAACACACTCCCACCCACCACAAATTCCCCACCCCTGAACCACCCAAACATCCACACAACAGACCAAGTAACGCTGTCCAGCAGCTCATTGATGGTGGCCCTTTAGTTCATTGTTGAGTGCAATTATAGCTCTGGGATAAAAACTATTCAGAAAATGTGTGGTCCAAGTTCTAATTGTTCTTTATCTTCTGCCAGAAGGCAACAGTCCGAAAAGATTGTAAGCAGGATGGGAAGAGTCTCTGAGAATGTTATGCAACTTCCTCAAACAGCGAGATTCGAAGATGTCATCCAGGGCTGGTAGTTGGAGTCCGATGATATTCTGGGCAGTTTTAATGATTCTCTGTAGAGCTTTTCTGTCCTAACTTAGCAACCTACTAACTTAGCAACTGTAATGATTCAGTTAAAAGCTGTGGCAAGGAAAATTGTAAACGGGGGCAAAACTCACTTAACAAAAATTTCACTTAGCAACATAAATTTTGGGTTCAATTGTGGTCGTAAATACTTGTTTGTCTATTCCGTTTTTCCCCCCTTTCATTTTTAAGGCTTGCCCGCTCATCAGGCAACTAAGAATGTCTTGAAACCGGATTAAAAATATCAGAGCACAAAATAACAAAGCCATACAAAGCATATTGTGACAAGGACAATTTCCTCCAAGCACACACCTAAGCTGGTTTAAACAAACATTCCAGGCTATATAGAATCCTGGTGGCGCAGCGGTTAGAATGCAGTATTGCAGGCTGACTCTGCCGACTGTCAGGAGTTCGACCTTCCATCCTTCTGAGGTCGGTAAAATGGGGACATAGATTGTTGGGGGAAATATGCTGACTCTGTAAAACAGAGAGCTGTAAAAGCACTGTGATATAAGTCTAAGTGCTATTGCTACTTTCCTTCCTTCCTTCCTTCCTTCCTTCCTTCCTTCCTTCCTTTCTTCCTTCCTTCCTTCCTTCCTTACTAGTAGTTAAAATGCAGTATTACAGACTAGTTCTGCCCATTGCCAGGAATTTGATTTTGACCAGCTCACAGTTGACTCAGCCTTTCATACTTCTGAGGTCGGTAAAATGGGGACACAGATTGTTGGGGGAAATATGCTGACTCTGTAAAACTGCTTAGAGAGGGCTGAAGAGCATTGTGAAGCGGTATATGTCTTAAGTGCTATTGCTACTTTCCTTCCTTCCTTCCTTCCTCTTCCCCTTCCTTCCTTCCTTTCTTCTCTCTCTCCCTGTCTATACTCCCTCCCTCCCTTCCTTTCTCTTCCCCTTCCTTCCTTCCTTTCTTCTCTCCCTGTCTATACTCACTCACTCACTCCTTTCCTTCCTTCCTTCCTTCCTTCCTTCCTTCCTTCCTTCCTTCCTTCCTTCCTTCCTTCCTTCCTAGTAGTTAAAATGCAGTATTACAGACTAGTTTGGCCCACTGCCAGGAATTTGATTTTGACCAGCTCAAGGTTGACTCAGCCTTCCATCTTTCCAAGGTCAGTAAAATGAGGACCCAGATTGTTGGGGGCAAGATGCCGACTCTGTAAACCGCTTAGAAAGGGCTGTAAAAGCACTGTGAAGCAGTATATAAGTCTAAGTGCCAGTGCCATTTATGATGGTTGTTCCATGGTCATGTGACTGCATTTTATGACAGTTTTGCCGAAAACGGGCTCTTCTGGTTTTTGTCAAAAAATGCACCCGTAGAGGTTTTTTGGTTTGCTTAATGACTGCGGTGTTAGCTTTATGACTGTCGCATCTGCTTTATGACGGCCCCATTCACTGAACAACCACCGGAAAAAAATGTTGTCAAATCCTGTTGGTGATATGACTGTTTTTATAACTGTTACGCTATGTGACTGTAATGGGCAGGCTTTATTAACGGTCGTATGTCGAAGACTCGCCTGTATTTCTCTTTCTAGCCTTTTTGCTTAAAATCCAAGGATTTTAAGCGGCTTCTTTTCTCCTCCTATTTCAAACGAAAGCAAAATAAGTCTGTTCAGCCCCTGCCCCCTCTCCCAACTTAACCGGGCCAGGGGGATCAGGCAGCTTAAAAGGCACCTGGCCCGCTCAGGATCTTGTTATGCAGCTGCGAAAATAAAAATGCCAAATCAGGTTGGGGTTGCATTTGTCTAAGAAAAAAAAGAAAAAAAAAAACTAACTTACGGAGGGATTTCTTTTGTCAACAGAGGAGATGAGCAGGCGGATAAGAGCAAATGAGACTTCTCCGACCTGCCCCTCTTTAGAAAAGTGACGGGGGATTAAAGCCTCAGTCTGGAGTCTCAATACGCCTATGCATTTTTCATGGAAGGCCATGTTTCTTAAAAATTGCTGTGGGGGGGGGGAAAGGGGGGTGCTCGTCATCTTTCATGAAACGGCCAGGCCTGTTTTTCCTTCTGGCTTGGCTCTGGGTCGGCGGTGTGAGGCATTCTCATTTCGAACAAAAATGCAACCTGGTTTTTTTTCATCTTGACATTTGAATGACACCTGCTCTCCTCTTCTTCCTCCTTCTTTTGTGGAGTATTTCCAGAGGGTGGGCTG
>JAKOOJ010000015.1:8345485-8415485 GCA_022577455.1 Arizona elegans | reverse complement strand
TGCCTAAGGGTCACTTGAGTGGTGCTCCTGGTTCCTGTAGTCTGCAAATTTTTCCTCTGGAAATCCATTCCTATTCCCACACCATTCGAAGGATGTTCATCCCAAATTGTATAGCTCAAAGTCTGTAAAGATTCTCAGTCCTCCAGGTTATGGTTGTCCCAAAGGTGCTTTTTCAGGAGGCAACTGAACTTCCTTCCTTCCTTTCTTTTTTTGAAAATTTTTATTTTTGAACAAAACATAAAACATAAATCCATCATCCATTACAATTGCAAACAGTGTGTCTCGATCGGTTACAAGTCTTCTGTGCTTCCGCATATTCAAAATTTACTAATTATCTAATTTCTCATCTATCAAATATATAAATATCCTCATTGACCATTTATGTAACTGTGGCTTTATCGTTTCATAAAAATTATTTTCAAATATTATATTATAACATTCATTTCATGTTTCGTATTTCATTTCCATGTTTTATTATCTAGCCATTGATAAAATAAATCCCATATCTTATAATATTGGTTATCTTCTTGTTCTCTAATTTCAAATGTCTGAGCCTGAGTGGCGTAGGAAGCTAATGCCTCCTACTAAGGCAGCATTTAACATCCAGCTGCCTGCAATTACTGCGAGTTCAATTCTCACCAGGCTCAAGGTCGACTCAGCCTTCCATCCTTTCTAAGGTGGGTAAAATGAGGACCCAGTTTGTGGGGGCAATAAGCTGACTTTGTATAAAATATACAAAAGTATGAAGGCTATTGCTTAACGCATTGTAAGCCGCCTTGAGTCTCCGGAGAAGGGCGGCATATAAATCAAATTAAAAAAAATGTCAATTTATTCATCTCAACACAGTCCATCATTTTCTTAATAACTTCATCTTGCATTGGTACTTTCTCATTTTTCCAGTTTATAGCAAACACAATTCTAGCCGCTGTTAAAACATTCACAATCAAATATCTCAATTCTCTATTGTATGTTTCTGGCACAATCCTTAATAAAAAAAAATCTATGGTTTAAATATATGTTTTTTTATCATTTTTTTTTCCAACCATGTGTGGATTTTAGTCCAGTATCTTTTAGCTTCTACAAGAAGCGACTGGACTTCCTTGTGTTTGTGGTTTTTTTTTTTAAACAAGAAAGTCCAGTTGTCTCCTGAAAAAGCATTTTTGGAACTCCAGTGATGGAGTATCCACCATTTCTGGAGGCCAGCTGCCTACTTTTCTTCCTGTCTCTGATATACATGAGGATGTCCCTTCTCCAGGGTTTCTGCATTTTATTTCAGGGGGAAGATGTAAAACTTTTTAAGTGGTAAAAATGTGAGACATCCTAATATATGTTCATCTAGTTTAGTGTTGCTTCCTTTGCAGTGGTGGGTTTCAAATTTTTTTACTACCGGTTCTGTGGGCGTGGCTTGGTACACGTGGCATGGCTTGGTGGGCGTGGCTTGGTGGGCATGGCAAGGGAAGGATACTGTAAAATCTCCATTTCCTTCCACTCAGCTGGGGCTTAAGAGGCAGAGGATAGATGGGGGTGGGGCCAGTCAGAATTTTTACTGCCGGTTTTCTGAAATGCTCAAAATTTCCCCTACAGGTTCTCCGGAACTGGTCAGAACCTGCTGAAACTCACCTCTGCTCCTTTGGGATTTTGTGTGGGTTCTGTTAAGGATATTCCCCATCACCTTCTGCCGTTTAGGGAGTTAGACTTCAACTCCCATCAGTTCTAGCCTTCAAGAGACTGTGTGAACTCGGGTGTACAACTTGGAGGTCACCTCTGTTCCCATCCTTGCTTGAGGTGAAGTCAATCTTGGAGATTTAACCTGGGGACATCTCTATGCAAAGCATGTATTTAGTCTCTGAGCTTCAGACCATCATCCTGACGTGAAGTCACCAACACAAGGTCAGGGAGAAGATGGAGTCCTTATAGGCCAGAGAAGGACAACCAGAGATCGCGGAAGGCGATGACTTGGCTCAGGGGTCTTCAACCTTAAGCACTCAAAGAGCCATTTGGACCCATTTCCCACAGAAAAGAAAACACCGGGAGCCACAAAACCTGGGTGGGCGTGGCCAACTCGATGTCACTCACTTCCACCAGTCACATGACCCCCCCTAGCCACGCCTACCCAGCCAGTCATTAGGACAGAGAACCAGTTGTTAAAAAATACCGGGAACCACAAAATCCTTTTGACATATCTCTCTCTCCCCTCCCTCCCCCTCTCTCTTTGTATCTCTCTGTATCTCTCTATTCTTTCTCCCCCTCTCTCTGTATCTCTCTGTCACTGCCCCGGCTGCTTCTCCATCCCCCGCCATCGCCCTTACCTTCTCAGACCAGGCAAGGAGTGACTGAGAGGGGAAGGCGAGGGACGGGGCCAGCCAGTGGTGGGATCACCCGACAGGGAGCCACAGCAGAAGGCCCAAAGAGCCGCCTGTGGCTCCGGAGCCGCAGGTTGCTGACCCCTGACTTGGCTTCTTGCAAGTTCCATTTTGCTCCCGGGGGCTCAGTAGCCAGAGAGCTCACCCCAAAAATGTGCAGGGCATTTAATTTATACGCATCAGGGGAAGACGAAGATCAAGGAAGGGGATACTGCGATGTTGGCTGGAGAGAGAGAGAGAGAGAGACGCACTTCCAACTCCCTGCCCCCACTTATTCTCTTCCCCAATTCCAAAGCAAGAATACAAATGATTCCAACAAAGCTCTGGCTATCCCAAAAAGCCTGTAGCCAATTAGAGACTATCAATATTTAATTAGCTCTCTGCCATTGTTCAGCCGGCGATGAGTTTGCTCCGGCCTTGCCATGCGAGTGCTCTTCCCCCCCCCCTCCTCGCCCCCTCCTCCCCTCCCTCCCTACATCACAGACACACTGTTATGACACATAATGATATTGACAATGAATAATTTAAGGCCGTTTTGCCTTCTCCTCCACCCCCCTTTCTCTTCCCACCCTCCCAGATCAGTCTCCTCTGTCCTTATTAACAGCAAACGCAAAGCAAAGGAGGAAGTGGTGTCTGTCAGGACGAGACAATCAAACGGACGGATGGACGGACAGACAAAGCTCTCCAGATCTCCCTAATTCCCTTTTTGGTCTCTCGAAATCTGAAGATGAGGGCTTCCAAGGCAGGTTTTTTGGGGATAGGCTCTCTCTTTTCCCAAGCTAAACTTGGGACTACCCAATTCCCTGGAGTTGGGTCTGGATAACCCCCAAACAGATTATTTATGATTAAGTACCTTTGTGGAGACTCTTGTGAAGAGTTCAGGGATGGGCTGCTGGGGGTTCGGGAGAAACTCTAGCTAAGATTCTGTGCAGTTCGGAGCACCCCCAAATCCCACTCCTGGCTGGCCCGCCCACCCACCCCACCGAGGAGTCCCCACCTGGCCTGTTTTGGATGCGGGTAAATACAGGGAGAATGTGGAGGCTCGGGGAGGGTGAAAAACTTCCTACTGGAAGTTCGGGAAGGCCTCCAGAGGGCCTCCAGAGCCTGGGGAGGCCATTTTCACCCTCCCAGAGGCTTGAGGAAAGCCTCCGGAGACCAGGGAGGGCAAAAACGCCTCCTCTCCCCGCCGTGGTGCAGGAGGCCACCTAGGCCACGCCCACCATGGCCACACCCACCCAGCAACTGGGCAGAAAACCCCTTGCTAAAATTTTTGAAGCCCACCCCTGGAAGAGATGCCACTGATAGGTCATCAAAGCCCCTTCCGGATCTCCCTGGTGTCAAAGTGGATCCCTTCCCAATAGCAAATGGTTTTAAGTCACCATTAAGAGTCCTAGGCTGAGGCAAAAGTCCACTTTGCAAAGGATCGATATTTGGTCTGGCAGCCTCTTGAGATATTTTCCCCAAGCTGATGGACATGTTCCTACCGCTCTGTGTATTTCATAATCGAATAACCCCAGAAAAATCTAGCAGTTGTTTGCCAAGGAGGGTGGAACACAAGAGATGGACTACTAATACTGATACTAATACCACTCTATAAAGCCTTAGTAAGACCACATCTAGAGTCCTGCATCCAGTTTTGGTAACCACACTATAAAAAAGATGTTGAGACTCTAGAAAGAGTGCAGAGAAGAGCAACCAAGATGATTAGGGACCTGGAGGCTAAAACATACGATGAACTGTTGCAGGAACTGGGCATGGCTAGTCTAGTGAAGAGAAGGACCAGGGGAGACATGATAGCAGTCTTCCAATATTTGAGGGGCTGCCACAGAGAGGAAGGGGCCAAGCTATTTTCCAAGGCACCCGAAGGCCAGACAAGGAACAATGGATGGAAACTGAACAAGGAGAGATTCAACCTGGAAAGCAGGAGGAATTTTCTGACAGTGAGAACAATCAACCCATGGAACAAAAGTTGCCTTCGGAAGTTGTGGGAGCTTCATCACTTGAGACTTTCAGAAAAAGATTGGACTGCCATTTGTCAGAAACAGTGTAGGGTCTCCTTGCTTAGAAGGGGGTTGTACTAGATGACCTATAAGGTCCCTTCCAACTCTGTTAATCTGTTTGTTTGTTTTTTTTACTACACTGGGTAAACAATTTTAAGTTTTTAATTCAGATCTTCCTTCCTTCTTCTGCAGATAGATTTTGCAGAGATAAAGGTGCCCTCTGCAGGGCACTCCAATGTTTTTTTTAAAAAAAAGAGAGAGAGAAAGAAATGCTAAGGGAATTCAGGAATCAATCAGAAGTTGGCCATCCATCCAATTCAGAACACAGCAGGGTGGGGAAAGGTGAAGAGGCAATTAGCAAGATAAGATCATTTTAACTGATGATACAGTTCTGAACTTGGAATTCTTAAGGAAGACATGTCCTGCAGTCCTAGGTTGCATTAACAGAGGGATAGAATCAAGATCACATGAACTGTTAATACCACTTTATAAGGCCTTGGTAAGGCCACACTTGGAATACTGCAGCCAGTTTTGGTCGCCACGATGTAAAAAAGATGTGGAGACTCTAGAAAGAGTGCAGAGAAGAGCAACAAAGATGATTAGGGGACTGGAGGCTAAAACATATGAAGAACAGTTGCAGGAACTGGGTATGTCTAGTGAAAAGAAGAACTAGGGAAGACATGATAGCAGTTTTCCGATATCTCAGGGGCTGCCACAAAGAAGAGGGAGTAAAGCTATTCTCCAAAGCACCTGAAGACAGGATAAGAAGCAACGGATGGAAACTAATCAAGGAGAGAAGCAACCAGGGCTGAAATTCACTTACCTTCCCTACCATTTGCAAATATGTATGCGCTGTCGTCTGTGCATACGCAAAGCCTTCTTCACATGCGCAGAGGCTTAAAATGTCACAAAAAAGCGACATCATGACGTCTGCGTGGGTGGGCGGATCCTCCCACACCCGCCGCTACCAGTTCGCCCGAGCCAGATAGAACCGGCTGAATTTTACCCCTGGAAGCAATCTAGAACTCAGGAGAAATTTCCTGACAGTGAGAACAATGAATCAGTGGAACAACTTGCCTCCAGAAGTTGTGAATGCTCCAATACTGGAAGTTTTTAAGAAGAGATTGGACAACCATTTGACTGAAATGATATAGGGCAGTGATTGCAAATCTTTTCGGCATCGAGGGCCCAAACCGGAACTTGCATCCATGTGCATGCACTGGGGTGCCAGAAATCCAAAGACTAGCTGGCTGGTGTGCCAAAAACAGCCTGAAAATGGCCCAGAAATGGCCTGGTTTTTGGCTGTTTTCCAGTGCTCCGGTGCCCGCAAAGATCAGTGCACCCAAAGCCAGAAGAGCAGCTGGTGATGGCACGTGTGCCCACAGAGAGAGCTCCGTGTGCCATAGGTTCGTGCCATAGGTTCGCCATCTTGGGTATAAGGCTTAGGGTTGCCAGGTCTGCTTCCAAAAAAAGCGGACAAGCGGGGGGGGGGGGGAGTTGTTAAGTAGTAAAAAATAATTTTTTTTTACAATTAAATTATATATTTTCTTACAAACATTTTAACACGTATTAAAATAATCACTTCAAAACTTTACTTAAAATTCAAAACATCAAATATATTATTCTAATATGTAAAATATTAAATTACATTTTACTTTGCTGTCGTGTGTATTTTTTATTTGGCTGCACAGCTTTGATCAATTCTTTGTGTTTAAGGAATAATTCTTTAATTTCAGTACAACGTTGAGAAATATTAAAAAATATACAAAGTTCACTTCAAACTGATGGTACAAGCAGTCAATTACGTTCGTCAGTCCACAAATTTCCCATGACGCTGAAAATTCGTTCAACATTTGCATTTGTACCAGAATTGATGCACAATACTGGAACAGTTTCAGTAAACTCGGAGCTGGCTCTTTCTCCACTTATCAAGGGATGAATCGCCCTGCAGATAAACATAAACTTTGGTGTATTTGCACACTCCTCTCTTTCGTTTTAAAGAATTTGAAATCTCGCCGCTGTCACTCTCATCACTCGACGCCATTTTAGGTCAGTCGACACAAGCTACAATACATTTTAAAAATGTGAACTGTACATAATTTTATAATATATTTTTATTTTAATCTCATCATTAATTTTTTCGGAGAATCGAGTTCAATGGATATTCAATCTTTGTCTCATTCTAACTTATGAAAAAAAAAAGACAAAACACGATTCTCCTATCCTTATTCTCTTAGACTGTACAGCTTTAGATTACTTACCATTTCATCATAAAGCTTTTGAATAAAAAAAAAATGTCCACTATTTTGTGAAAAAAAATAGTGAACATAATGTGAAAAAAGCAGACTGTCCATTCAAATAGTGGACACCTGGCAAGCCTAATTTAGGCTTCCTGCCTGGGGGTTGGACTAGAAGACCTCCAAGGCCCCTTCCAACTCTGTTATTCTGTATTCTATATTTGCATTGCAGCCCAAGTAACATCTTGAAGATAACCGGATTCAGTTTTAGAAGAAATGCGCACAGGAGGGGAAAATAAAAACTAGAATTCGAGGCGCTCCGATTCAGTTCATAAATATGCTTCGTAAACAAGCGAACCCTCCCCTAATTCTCTTCTCAGCGCGAGCCTTAATTTGCATGAAGTTACCACTTCAATCTTCCTCCAGTGATGGTACAAAGCGGGTTGTGGGAGGCATATTAGAATACCGAATGCTAGAAGATTCAAAGCTGTTCTTAACCCGATGATATCAAAGCTTCCTCGTTGCCAAGAGCAGCAATGCAGATGAGCTTAAAAACAAATAGTGGGCTAATGTGTGCCTTGCTTTCCTTAGAGACTCGCAAAAAACTAATCGTGAGCAAAAGTTTTCTCCTATGCGGTTAGACAGTAACAACATCCATGATTACCAAGGATCCATGTGGGATTTCCGAACAAGATACTGGCTCATCAAGAATTTAAATCTACAGCTAACAATAAATGTCCCGGGCATGCATTAAATTGGAGACTGCCACCACCATTGACAGTGAACATTTATTTAAAGGCCCAACAATGGAGAGTTGTCTTACCAAGGCATTATAAAACAGTACTAACACTTCACGTGATCTTGATTCTATCCCTTGGTCAAGTCAGCCTGTTGGTATTGTGCATGGTGTGTGTGTGTGTGAAAAATGGTTGCAGGAACTGGGCATGGCTAGTCTAGTTAAGAGAAGGACCAGGGGAAACATGATAGCAGTCTTCCAATATTGGAAGGGCTACCCCAGAGAGGAGGAGGACAAGCTATTTTCCAAAGCACCTGAAGGCCAGACAAGGAATAATGGATGGAAACTGATCAAGGAGAGATTCAACCTGGAAATAAGGAGGAATTTTCTGACAGTGAGAACAATCAACCGATGGAACAGAAGTTGCCTTTGGAAGTTGTGGGAGCTTCATCACTGGAAGCTTTTCAAGAAAAGACTGGACTGTCATCTGTCAGAAATGGTGTAGGGTCTCCTGCTTGAGTGGGAGGTTGGACTAGATGACCTACAAGGTCCCTTCCAACTCTGTTAATCTGTATCTGTATCTCTCTCTGTGTGTGTGTGTGTCTGTCTGCCTGTCTGTCTGTCTATCTATCTATCTATCTATCTATCTATCTATCTATCTATCTATCTACCTATCATCTATCTATCTATCTATCATCTATCTATCTATCTATCTATCATCTATCTATCTATCTATCTATCTATCTATCTATCTATCTATCATCTATCTATCTATGCCTTGGTAAGGCCACATTTGGAATCCTGCATTTAGTTTTGGTTGCCACAAAGTAAAAAAGATGTGGAGATTCTAGAAAGAATGCAGAGAAGAGCAACCAAGATGATTAGGGGACTGGAGGCCAAAACATATGAAGAACGGTTGCAGGAACTGGGTATGTCTAGTTTAATGAAAACAAGGACTGGGGGAGACATGATAGATGTTCCGACATCTCATGGGCTGCCACAAAGAAGAGGGAGGCAAGCTATTCTTCAAAGCACCTGAAGGCAGGACAAGAAGCAATGGATGGAAACTCATCAAGGAGAGAAGCAACTTAGAACTAAGGAGAAATTTCCTAGCAGTGAGAACAATTAACCAGTTGAACAACTTGCCTCTAGACATAGGTGCTTCATCACTGGAGATTTTAAAGAAGAGATTGGACAGGTATTTGTCTGAAATGAGCAGGGGGTTGGACTAGAAGACCTCCAAGTTCCCTTCCAACTCCTGTTATTCTGTTATTCTGTTTGGAAAGCAGGTCATTGGTGATCTTACAAAATGGCCACTATGAGGACCATTTCCAGAACACAAACCAGGAAGGTGAGTTGATTATGGTCCGTTTTCTTCTTCCTCTTCCCCCACCACCGGGTAAACTTCCCAGCAAAACACAAGGTAAACCATGATTCCCCATCATTTTTATTTTTAAACCCTCTCTATGAGAGTTTAGTGGTGGCTCAGTGGCTAAGACACTGAGGTTGTCGATCGAAAGGTCGGCAGTTCAGCGGCTTGAAACCCTAGTGCCGCCTAACGGGGTAAGCTCCCGTTACTTGTCCCAGCTTCTGCCAATCTAGCAATTCGAAAGCACGTAAAAAATGCAAGTAGAAAAAACAGGGACCCCCTTTGGTGGGAAGGTAACAGTGCTCCATGTGCCTTCGGCATTTAGTCATGCCGGCCACATGACCATGGAGACGTCTTCAGACAGCGCTGGCTCTTCAGCTTTGAAACAGAGATGAGCACCGTCCCCTAGAGTCGGGAACGACTAGCACACGTGTGCAAGGGGAACTTTTACCTTTACCTTTATAGGAGTCTAGGAGGTCCAGAAGAACAGCTATAAATAAAGATGTCATGAAAGGAATTTTGCACTGCTGCACAACAGTTCTCCATTCCAGTTTGCTGTAATTAAAAATAAATAAATTCTAAAATTGTGGAAGTCAGGTCGAGCAAGCAGCAAGGAAGAAAGCAGAGACTGTTTTTCTAGGCACCGGATTGCTTAGCACTGATGAAAGGGATGGATATTTGCTTTCCTTCAAGGCTACCGAAAGAACCACTTTTTGCAGTGGCCTCTTGAAAGCTCATCTGCATAAGAGAGCTCTTAACATCCCCGGGACTTTTTGAGATGGTTTAAGCTGTTTTTCTATTTCCTCCCAAAAGAGCATCTTGGATTCTTCTGGTGAATAATTTATCTGACATGTTTTACTGTTTATTCCTGTTTGTAAATTAGCCACAAGCTGGTGTGGAATTTACAAATGCATTGGTTATTCTTGGCCATTCAATTAACAGTTCCGGGGCCACACCTGCCCTTTATGAATCAGAAAATTGATCGACTTTTTTTGGGGAAAAAAAATTCTTGACGTTTCTGACTAGGTCAGGGGTCGGCAACCTGTGGCTCTGGAGCCGCATGTGGCTCTTTCAGCCCTCTGCTGCGGCTCCCTGTCCACTCAAAATATGCGTCACAACCGCCAATGTGCGACACCTGTTGGCACGTGATTTATTGAGCTTTTCAACCCCCGGTAGGCCAACCATGGTTAAATCCAAAAAAAAGAAAGTCATATCGTCACCGCTATCGGCTCGGCGGAACCGGGCGGAACTGGGAGGAACCCACCACTCTTGTGCGGTTAGATTTCAGCTTTAAAATGGAAGATGGAAAGATCTTCCAAGAAGATGGAAAGGTTATTTCTTCAGACACGAGAGGACCAAATATTCAACTATTTTTTCCCCGAGGAAGTAGGCAGCCCTAGGTCTCCTCTTCATCGGAATGTTCTGTTGCATGCTGAAGGATTTTGAAAGATGACCCATTTCCAGATCCAGCAATTCAGCAACAAAGAGAGCTGAAGAATATCGCCGATTGAAGAGTTCTTTTCATGGCAGCTGCTGACAGCGGAGGAGTCTCTTGGTATCAGCTGGGCATTTTTGTGGGTACAGGCAATGGTGGGATTCAACCGGTTTGCACCACTTCAGCCGAACCGGTTGTTAAATTGCTGGCTGGCCCTGCCCATCCCCTCCCTGCCCCTTACAGAAGTCTCCATGCGTCCCGTTTTGGCTCCCAAGTAAGTGCAGGGCGGCCTACTAGGCCCAAAACAGGGCACAGGGGGATGTGGCATGGCCCCCCCAATGGCCCGTTTTTGCTCCCAGAGGGTTGCAGGGAAGCCTACTAGGCCCAAAATGGGGCGTGTGTGTGTGTGTGTGTGTGTGTGTGTGTGGCGCGGCCCCCCTCGTAGCCCGTTTTTGCTCCCGGGGGGAGGTGCAGGAGGCCGAGTGCTGCCTGTCACACACCATGGCCACGCCCACCCAGCCAATCATTAGGGCAAAGAACCGATTGTTAAATTATTTGAATCCCGCCACTGTATGGCATTATTCATCCACATCTAGGATCTCAGGATCCATCAAGGTTCATTGCCTTCTCTATCATCCCTTTCAACACTATTGACAAGAGCCATTGTGGCGCAGTGGTTAGACTGCAGTACTGCAGGCTGATTCTGCCCACTGCCAGCAGTTCGATCCTGACCGGCTCAAGATTGACCCAGCCATCTTGACTTTTCGGACATACCTGAAGGTATATGTGCTGCGCTGTAATATAATAATTCTATAAAATGTATGGAATGGGATGTGTGAATGACCTTGGGAGACAGGAGGAAGAGCTGCAGGCTGGACAACTGTCATCTAAAGGATATCTCTGCCTGAGAGAGCCCTTGTGGCACAGTGGTTAAAATGCAGTATTGCAGGATGACTCTGCCCACTGCCAACAGTTCGATCCTGACCTGCTCAAGATTGACTCAACCTTCCATCCTTCCGAGGTCGGTAAAATGAGTGCCAAGATTGTTATTTCTGTGCTGGCATAGCTTCAATCTTCCTTTTGTATATTAAAAAAGTAACGTAAAGGCAAAAGTAAATGCACTAAGATGGAAATTGATAATACTTTAATGTTCTCCAATGAAACATAACAGCAGCTGCTCTACATGACGGAGTAAAAGACTATTGAAGTAATTGGCCATGGTTTCATCAAAGCCATAGTCTTGATGGTCTCTTCAAATGCGACTATCCCTCTCGATTGATTTTCATATATCCCCATCCGATCGCCACCCCCTTTGATATAATCCATCAAAGTCCACCCTTCCTGGTCCCAAATCATTATTATCAGCAAAGGAATCGTGTGAGCAAAACTGCTCAAAGATTTGTTTGCCTCTCTGGTCATCTCCGGTATTCCAAGATCTAAAGCCAGCATCACATAATACACATTTTAAAAAGGGTGCTTTTTTCAGAAGGCAACTGGACTTTCTTGTTATTCTGTGAAGACGTTTCGCTTCTCATCCAAGAAGCTTCTTCAGTTCTGACTGGATGGTGGGGAATGGAAGGATTGATGCTCCTTGCAGACAGTGGTCCTTTGCATCCTTTTAGAGGGTCATTGAAGCACTTGGGGGTTTATCTCTGTCTTCAGGGACAGCTGAATGGTGCTCCTGGTTTACTGCAATTTTTTCCTCTGGAAATCCATTCCTACAGGGGTGGGCTTCAAAAATTTTAGCAAGGGGTTCTCTGCCTGGTTGCTGGGTGGGCGTGGCCATGGCGGGCATGGCCTAGTCAGCCTCCTGCACAGTGATGGGTTGCCCCCGGTTCGCACCGGTTCTATAGAACCAGCGGGAGGCTCTGCTCACTGACCCCGACATCACCAGAATACTTCTGTGGATGCGCAGAAGCTTCTGCGCATGCGCAGCCCCATTGCGAACAGGTAGTAAAGGTAAGTAGAACCCACCCCTGCTCCTGCACCATAGTGGGAGGGGCCTTTTTGCCCTCCCCGGGCTCCGGAGGCTTTCCTGAAGCATCCAGGAGGGCGAAAACAGCCTCCCCAGGCACCAGAGGCCCTCTGGAGGCCAGAAACAGGCCCATTTCTGGCCTTCCAGAACTTCCAGTAGCCCTGTTTTTCACCCTCCCCGAGCCTCTGCATGCATCCTGCACTTACCTGCATCCAAAGCAGGCCGCGTGGGGATTCCTGAGAGGGGTGGCCAGGAGTGGGATTTGGGAGTTCTCCGAACTGCACAGAACCTTAGCTAGAGGTTTTCCCGAACCGCTGCGAACCCCCAGCAGCCCACCCCCTGCCTTCCTACTCCCACACCATTCGAAGGATGTCCATCCCAAATTGTCCAGCTAAAAGTCCTTAGTGATTCTCAGTCATCCAGGTCTTGATTGATTGATTGATTGATTGATTGATTTTGTCACATTTCTATGCGCCCAACTCCCAAGGGACTCTGATTACGCCAAAGGTGCTTTTTCAGGAGGCAACTGGATTTTCTTTGTTTTTTTTTTCCTTTTGGAAGAAAAACCAGCTGTCTGCAAGGAATATCAATCTTTCTATTTCCCCAACTACCCTGTCCGAGCTGAAGAAGCTTCTTGGATGAGAAGTGAAACGTCTTCAAAAGTAAAAAAAAAAATAAAACAAGAAAGTCCAGTTGCCTCCTGAAAAAGCACCTTTGGGACAACCATGACCTGCATGACTGAGAATCTCTACAGAATTTTAAAAAGGGGTTACCCCAGTGGCTCCCAACCAGGGGTGAAATGCTACCAGTTAGGGCTGATTCGCCCGAACCGGTAGTTAAAAAAAAAAAGTTCCGGAGATCAGCTGAGTGACGCGCGATCGTCGTAGCTTTTTTTTTTTTTACTACCGGTTCTCCAAAACTGGTAGTTAAAAATGCTTTAAAAAGTTTTTTTTTAAAAAAAGTTCTGATGATCGCGCGTCACAGCTGTGATTGTCGGAACCTTTTTTTTTTTTTACCTTCTTAAAGCATTTTTTACTACAGGGTCCGGAGAACCGGTAGTAAAAAATGCTTTAAAAAAGTTTTTTAAAAGGTTCTGTTGTGACCTGCCAGCGGCCTGCGTGGATCGTGGCTGATCCCAACGACGAGTTGGCTGGTGTGGTGTCGCGCCAGCAGCCTGCGCAGCAAGGAGGCTGAAGAGGATGTGGTGCCAGAGGCAGAGACTCAGCCTGGGCCTTCAGAACCTCCAGAGGCTCCTTCAAGTGGAGAGAGCAAAGTGGAGGTGCCTCTTCTCAATGCTTGAGCACACAGGGTTGCCAAAAGGCAGGAGTGGCTACTCAGGAGGAGGAGGTCTCCTCGAGAGTAAGGCTTGAGGATAATTGGCCACTCCCTTAGCCTATTTAAGTCACATGCCGTTAGTAAGTTTCTTGCTGGAAACAACTTGTAATTATCATCAGAGCATTTTTGGAAAAGTCTTATCGTATCTTGTTTTCTAGGCTGGTTGCCAACCTTTGCTGGACTTTGGTTTATTCTTGCTACTTAATAAATTTGATAAGGACCATTGGTATGTGTCAATATTCTCAGGAATCCGGAGCTGGGGCAGAACAGGTTCCCAAGCTCGCCAGCCACAGGTAATTCCCCCCCCCCAGCTGTTCCACTTACCTTCCGAAGCTTCTTTTTGGCATGTACTGTCCATGCCCATGCGCAGCGCACGTTTGGTGTGTACTGTGCATGTGTGCACACAGCGCATGCTAGCTAGTGAACCGGTAGTAAACCGGTAGTAAACCAGTTCAGATTTCACCACTGCTCCCAATGGTTTTTTGGCCATGCCCCACCTAAGCATCTCTAAAATCCTGATGCCCCCCCCCCTGCCAACATATAATTCTTACTTTACTCAAAAAGTGAATTCTACTCACACAGAGGAAGCCTAAAAGCTTGGTTTAAACAAGGTTCAAATTGCCCCCATTAAAAATCAAATTGCCCCCCTGTGGGGCGTGGGCCCCACATTGGTAACCACTGGGTTACCCCAAAGCAGCGAAGGAGATGCATCCCCTACCCATCCCTAATATTGACAATTGCAAAGGGGGAAAAAAAATAAACCCTCCTTCCAGGACATGCACCCTTGCATCCAGCTCTATGCCTGCATTCCTGAAGCGAGATCGGTGTTAAAGTTGATTATTGATTCAAAGGAAAGATTTGAAGAGCGACGCGATGAATACCAATCGAGTTACGCTCTCTTTTAACTTCTCCTCCTTCCCTCCTGGCTTGCTTATTTGTTTGTTTGTTTGTTTGTTTTCCTCAGCAGGCCTGGATTGATCGTTTCCTATTTTCTCCCTGCTCTTTTTTCTTTTTTTTTCTTTTCTCTCTTTTCTTTTTCCTTGTGTTCCCCCACCGTTTGGAGCTGCCTGACTAAATTAAGGCAGGCAGGGCTCAATTGATCACCGTCCGAAATTCTCTCACCTCTTACAAGGGAGAAAGTGGGGGGGAGAGAAAAACCAGCCCCCTCTACATAATTCAAAAAGCAAACACAGATTGGAGAGGGAGAGGGAAAGACAAAAAAAGAAAAGAAAAGAAATCGATGCGGCCGCAACGGATCCTGCAGATAAATGAGCTGGCGAGCCTTTCTGAATTGTAAAGAAGAATTGTCCCTACCGTAGTTCAGAAATTGTTGAGTGATTTGAGGACGGTACCCTATTAAGGGCGAGTGTTTTTGTGATCATTTGGGACCACAGCCAATCAAATTTCAATGCCTCTACTTAAACACACGTCGAGGAACACAATTATGAAAGGCAGGACAAGAAGCAACAGATGGAAACAAATGAAGGAGAGAAGCAGCCTAGGACTGAGGAGAAATTTCCTGACAGTGAGAACAATTAATCAGCGGAACGACTTGCCTCCAGAAGTCGTGTGTGCTCCAACACTGGAGATTTTCAAGAATAGATTGGACTTCCTTTCCTTTCCTTTCCTTTCCTTTCCTTTCCTTTCCTTCCCTTCCCTTCCCTTCCCTTCCCTTCCCTTCCCTTCCCTTCCCTTCCCTTCCCTTCCCTTCCCTTCCCTTCCCTTCCTATACTTTCCTTCTTCCTTTCCTTTCCTTTCCTTTCCTTTCCTTTCCTTTCCTTTCCTTTCCTTTCCTTTTCCTTTCCTTTCCTTTCCTTTCCTTCCCTTCCCTTCCCTTTCCTTTCCTTTTCCTTCCCTTCCCTTCCCTTCCTTTCCTTTCCTTCCCTTTCCTTCCTTTCCTTTCCTTTCCTTTCCTTTCCTTTCCTTTCCTTTCCTTCCTTTCCTTTCCTTTCCTTTTCCTTTCTCTTTCTCTTTCCTTTCCTTTCCTTTCTTTCCTTTCTTTTCCTTTCTCTTTCTCTTTTCCTTTCCTTTCCTTTCCTTTCCTTTCCTTTCCTTTCCTTTCCTTTCCTTTCCTTTCCTTTCCTTTCCTTTCCTTTCTTTCCTTTCCTTCTTCCTTTCCTTTCCTTTCATATCCTTTCCTTTCCAGAAAGGAACACTTTCAGACCCCGGGACACTGCGACAGTCATAAATATGAATCAGATGCCGAGCATCCAAATTCTGATCACATGATCACAGATGTAAGTGTGAAAAATAGTCATAAGTCACCTTTTTTGGTGCTGTTATAACTTTGAACGGTTGCAAAACTATTGTAAGTCGAGAACTACCTATATTTGCATTGCCTGACTTTCCTAGCCTGTTGTAGTTTGGAGGGGTGGACAATGATCTATGGAAAGGGCTCTTCAATCGCCCATTGGTTTTGATCTACAACAAGGGTCTCCAACCTTTCGGACTTCAGAGACCACTAAATTCATAATTTTAAATCCCGCGGATCACTAATATGATCTACCTAATGACCGGTTGGGTCGGCGTTGCTAGGTAGTTATGTGACTGGGTGGGCATGGCTAACTCAATATCACTCATGTCAAGGGGCACCTCACCAGCTTCTACTTGCCCCTCCCCTCCCAGCCACTCATCGCCTCCCCTCCCGGGTTCCTTAGGGCCCCGATAGGAAGCAGTTGTTGGAGCTAAGCAGCCGCCATGAGAAAGAGTTGGCAAAACAGCTCAGTTCAAATTGGATCTGGCCAAGAAGGAGCCTCAGCAGAAGCACCTCACTGAGGACCACGAGCATAGGCTTTCCAAGCAGAGGGAAGATCTGTGGGAGTGCAAGGCCAGGTACTGGTGCCTGGAGGCTCAGCAGGCTGAGATGGTCAGCCAGTTCCAGGCCATGATGCTGTCCCACTGGAATGAAGCCCTCTGGCTCTTGGCCACAAGCGGCACTTCCCTCCAGCCTTCACTCAAAGCCCCACACCAGGAGGTTGAAGCAGACCCCAAGTCAGAATTTCTGCCCCCACTCCAACCCACACAAAAGACCCTGAAGGGGGAGACTCTCTGCAACAACATAAACGTTCATTGCACTTATCTCTCCCAGGGGCCCTGATTTAGTGCAATATAAAAAATGCAAATAATTTTTCTGTGGACCACCAAAGTTTTCTCGTGGATCCACCAGTGGTCCACAGACCACCAGTTGGAGACCGCTGATCTACAATATCTTTGTCTCCTATCCACCCAGATTGCCATTCCATTCTTCGAACAGCTGACATGCTGCCACAGAAAGTCAATCTAAGGAGCCTGGGTGGCGTAGGAGGTTAATGCCTCCTACTAAGGCAGCATTTAACATCCAGCTGCCTGCAATTACTGCGAGTTCAATTCTCACCAGGTTCAAGGTCGACTCAGCCTTCCATCCTTTCTAAGGTGGGTAAAATGAGGACCTGGTTTGTGGGGGCAATAAGCTGACTTTGTATAAAATATACAAAAGTATGAAGGCTATTGCTTAACGCATTGTAAGCCACCCTGAGTCTCCGGAGAAGGGCGGCATATAAAAATAAATAAAAATAAAAATAAATAAAATAAAATAAATCACCAGCTCCCAGGTCTTCATTCTAAAAAGCCGCCCACCATTCAGATGGAGTTCCACCTTTGTAGCTGACTTCAGTGGCCAAAGGAATAAAGTGGAGTTTGATTTAGGGGCCCTGATGCTCCAGATTTAGCTGAGCAAGGAAGTAACTTGAATACTGTCCAAGATCAGTCCTGCCATAAAATTTAGGAAGGGCAGCGCCAGAGAAAGTCTATTTGCATGTAGTAAATGCACTGATCTCTTGGCAGCTTGAGAAGCTCTCACACAAAAATCCAGCGACTTTGTAAGGATTGTCAGGCTGCTCGTGCCTGCTGAAGCTGAGAAACATAAACATCATTGGGATGACTCGGAAAAGGCAATAAAAGATATAAAATTAAGTCGTTAGGTATATCCCATGGGGGGAGAAAAGATCAGAAAGGAAAACATGACCAATCATTTCAACAATTCCAGAGCTACTGATGATTTCTATGGCCAAAATACTCAAGCAGATGGAAAGGCATTAAAACCGTGCTTCCTCAGTGCTTGGTAGATAGGCAGTCACATAAACATGATAAATAAATTTAAATTAATTAAAATAAATTAATGCCAGGGATGGGTTCTACTTACCTTTACTACCAGGTTCGCAATGGGATTGTGTGTGCCTTACTTCTGCACATGCGCAGACCACTGACGACAATATCCGGGGCGGTGGGCGGAGCCTCCCACTGGTTTTACTACCGGTTTTTATGAACTGGTCTGAACTGGGGGCAACCCACCACTGATATATGCTATGGAAATTGTAGTCTGATATTTGGGCAGAGTTAAAGTGATTGCATACTGGGTTATTCCTATAGAGGAATGTTTTAAAAAGATGTGGAGACTTTAGAAAGAGTGCAGAGAAGAGCAACAAAGATGATTAGGGGACTGGAGGCTAAAACATAATGAAAAACGGTTGCAGGAACTGGGTTTGTCTAGTTTAATGAAAAGAAGGATTAGGGGAGACATGAGAGCAGTCTTCCAATATCTCAGGGGCTGCCACAAAGAAGAGGGAGTCAAGCTATTCTCCAAAGCACCTGAAGGCAAGACAAGAAGCAATGGAAACTAATCAAGGAGAGAAGCAACTTAGAACTAAAGAGAAATTTCCTGACAGTGAGAACAATTAATCACTGGAACGACTTGCCTCCAGAAGTTGTGAATGCTCCAACACTGGAGGTTTTCAAGAATAGATTGGACTTCCTTTCCTTTCCTTTCCTTTCCTTTCCTTTCCTTTCCTTTCCTTTCCTTTCCTTTCCTTTCCTTTCCTTTCCTTTCCTTTCCTTTCCTTTCCTTTCCTTTCCTTCCCTTCCCTTCCCTTCCCTTCCCTCTTCTCTTCTCTTCTCTTCTCTTCTCTTCTCTTCTCTTCTCTTCTCTTCTCTTCTCTTCTCTTCTCCCCTTTTCTCTCTCTCCCCTCCCCTCTCTTCCCTCTTATCTCCTCCCCTCCCCTCCTCTTCTTTCTACCCTTTCCTTTCCTTCCCTTCCCTTCCCTTCCCTCTTCTCTTCTCTTCTCTTCTCTTCTCTTCTCTTCTCTTCTCTTCTCTTCTCTTCTCTTCTCTTCTCCCCTCTTCTCTCTCCCCTCCCCTCTTTTCTCTCTTCTCTCCTCCCCTCCCCTCCTCTTCTTTCTACCATTTCCTTCCCTTCCCTTCCCTTCCCTCCTTCTCTTCTCTTCTCTTCTCTTCTCTTCTCTTCTCTTCTCTTCTCTTCTCTTCTCTTCTCTTCTCCCCTCTTCTCTCTCCCCTCCCCTCTTTTCTCTCTTCTCTCCTCCCCTCCCCTCCTCTTCTTTCTACCATTTCCTTCCCTTCCCTTCCCTCCCCCTCCCCTCCTCTCCTCTCCTTCTCCTTCCCCTTCCCCTTCCCCTTCCCTTTTCCTTTTCCTTTTCCTTTTCCTTTTCCTTTTCCTTTTCCTTTTCCTTTTCCTTTTCCTTCCCTTCCCTTCCCTTCCCTTCCCTTCCGCATCGATCACAATAGATCCCTTTCCCCTCCACAGCAGGGGTAGGTACCACTTATCTTTACTACCGGTTCACTACGTGCCTGTGCACACATGCATGAACAGATCACTTATGATGAACTCCAGGTCAGTGGGTGGAGCCTCCCGTCGGTTTTACTACCGATTCTTGCGAACCGGTCCGAACCGGGGACAAACCCACCACTGCTCCACAGTCTCCCAAATCTCTGAACCAGGTCTGGGCTTGATCTAAAATATGGAGTTTCTGAAACCCAGCGTGTCTTTTATTAAACGAAGGAATAAATCTGAGTCTGCTCCCCTGAGCCTTTGGTAAAGCTAAGAGGGTCTGCGGAGGCAAGGTAGAGAGCTAGAGAAAAATCTTGAAATTGCACATGTCTGGAATGTGGAAAGGAAAAAAAAGAGAGGCTTTTAGGTTGTTACTACCTCGGTTGCTGCTGTTGCAATATATTTTCGTGTGATTTAATAGGCATCTAACAGCCGCCCTGACTTTGTTAGCTCAGGGAACAAGCTGTTCTTTTAAAAGGTTTTAATTGCTGAGTTAGAAGGGACGGAAAATGTATCTGGAGGCACCAGTTAAAAGCACTTGGCCCATCATGCCATTTTATCTCCCAATATCCATCATTGCCTCTCGATTTAATTGCAACAAAACAAACCCAGATCTGTTTCATTGGGGCTTGATGCCTCAGACAGAGGCATCAGGAAGACGGTAGAAATTCTAGGCATAGCGATGGTCAAAGGCAGTCGGAGGTCCCAATGCAACACCTGTATCCCTTAATTCAGTGGTGAAATGCAATTTTTTTTACTACCGGTTCTGTGGGCGTGGCTTGGTGGGCGTGGTGGGGCTTGATGGGTGGGGCTTGATGTGCGTGGCAGGCGAAAGATACTGCAAAATCTCCATTCCCTCCTCACTCCAGGGGAAGGATAGAGCCTGGTGGCGCAGCAGACTAATAGCCTGTTATTAACATTCAGCTGCCTGCAATTACTGCAAGTTTGAATCTCCCCAGGCTCAAGGTTGACTCAGCCTTCCATCCTTTCTAAGGTAGGTAAATTGAGGACCCAGTTTGTGGGGGCAATAAGCTGACTTTGTATAAATATACAAAAGTATGAAGGCTATTGCTTAACGCATTGTAAGCCACCCTGAGTCTCCGGAGAAGGGCGGCATATAAATCAAATTATATAAGGATACTGCAAAATCTCCATTCACACCCCACCGCAGGGGAAGGATACTGCAAAATCCCCATTCCCTCCCCACTCCTGGGGGAAGGATATTGCAAAATCCCCATTCCCTCTCCACTGCTGGGGGAAGGAATTCCCTCTCCACTTCTGGGGGAAGGATACTACAAAATCTCCATTCCCATCCCACTCCAGGGGAAGGATACTGCAAAATCCCCATTCCCTCCCCACTCCTGGGGAAAGGATAGTGCAAAATCTCCATTCCGACCCCACTCTGGGGCCAGCCAGAGGTGGTATTTGCCAGTTCTCCAAACTATTCAAACTTTCCGCTACCGGTTCTCCAGAACCTGCTGGATCTCACCCCTGGCTTAATGTCTATGGAGATTCTCAGTCATCCAGTTGTTGTGGTTGTCCCAAAGGTGCTTTTTCAAAAGACAATTGGACTGTCTTTGTTTTGGTTTGAAGACGTTTCCCTTCTCAAATTTCAAGTTTGTAGGCTGTACCGTTCTGGAGATTTCATGATGAGTGAGTGTTATTTGGCTTTTATATATATATATAGATGAAGGGTGCAATTATACAAGAAAAGCAAGAGATTTTTGAGACAAACTATATAGAAGGGCAGAGGGAGAGGGAGAATGAGAGGGAGGGAGGGAGGGAGGGAGGGAGAGAGAGAGAGAGAGAGAGAGAGAGAGAGAGAAAAGGCTTCCATGCAAATTGCTCTTCTTCTCCAACATGTGGTGAATTTCTCTTCATTCTCCCGAGATGAGTATTTTGTCCTTTGCAAGCAGTACGACATGCTCAACCTTCTGTCATCCGCTGGATTGCCTGAGGCAGCCTAAGTGACTTTCTTGCCAAGCCTTTTCCCCCCTGTCTTTCTTCTTTTGCACACAACTTTGCTCTGTTTTAAACTGTGCTTGTAAGAAATGGGCAGCTCATTTCTTCTTCTTTTTTTCTCCCCCTTCACTTCCTCTTCCCTCCCCATCCATAATTCTATTGTCACAGCTGGACAGCAACATCTGTCCATCATTGGTGATGTGACAGTCTGTGAATTTAGATGTATTGACATATAAAACTGGTGAAGACTCTTCTTTTAGGCTCCTCCTGGAAGGGTCAGACAGGATATGGCAAGGAATATCTTGCAATACTGAGCAGGGGTGAAAATCCAGCAGGTTCTGGAGAACCGCTAGCGGAAATTTTGAGTAGTTCGGAGAACCGGCAAATACCACCTGTGGCTGGCCCCAGAGTGGGGTGGGAATGTAGGGTTTATTTATTTATTTATTTATATGCCACCCTTCTCTGGAGTCTCAGGGCGGCTTACAAGGCGTTAAGCAATAGCCTTCATACTTTTGTATATTTTATACAAAGTCAGTTTATTGCCCCCACAAACCGGGGTCCTCATTTTACCTACCTTAGAAAGGATGGAAGGCTGAGTCAACCTTGAGCCTAGTGAGAATTGAGCTCGCAGTAATTGCAGGCAGCTGGAAGCTAAATACTACCTTTAACAGTAGCATTAGTCTGCTGCGCCACTCAGGCTCCTAGGTTTTGCAATATCCTCCCCCTGGAGTGGGGTGGGAATGGAGATTTTGCAGTATCCTTCCCCTGGAGTGGGGAGGGAATGGAGATTTTGCAGTATCCTTCCCCTGGAGTGGGGAGGGAATGGGGATTTTGCAGTATCCTTCCCCTGGAGTGGGGAGGGAATGGGGATTTTGCAGTATCCTTCCCCTGGAGTGGGGTGGGAATGGGGATTTTGCAATATCCTTCCCCCAAGAGCGGAGTGGGAATGGAGATTTTGCAGTCTCCTTCCCCTGGAGTGGGGAGGGAATGGGGATTTTGCAGTATCCGGTGGGAATGGGGATTTTGCAATATCCTTCCCCCAAGAGTGGAGTGGGAATGGTGATTTTGCAATATCCTTCCCCTGCCATGCCCACCAAGCCACACCACGCCCACCAAGCCACGCCCACAGAACCGGTAGTAAAAAAAATTGAATTTCACCACTGATACTGAAGCGAAAAGTTCAATCCAGTCTCTACCAGCAATGACAAGAACGAAACCCATCATGAGACATGCAAGGAAACAAGGGAAATAAAACCTTAGTTTTTTTTCTACTACCTGCTTTTGGTACACTGTTATCCACACTGCTCTGAACTTAAGGTCCATTCAACTCAAGACGGCTACATTTTGAGAAGACACGGCTGGGCTTCTGCATTTCATTAATCATGCAACATTTCATTTACATAACCCATTTAGAGGAAGTTCATTTATTTTCATTTCCCTGCTGATTTCACTGGGACAGTTACCATGAAGGCCTGGAATTTCTGCTTTTTCCATCAGAATGACCTGCCATGCTCGTTTTAGAGAGATTTGAAAGGTGGAATGTCCTGTTTGGGAGAAAATGCATCTCTGTAGGGTTATTCTGGTCTTCAGTGAGAAATTTTAGCAGTTTTCCTCTTGGTTGTAAGCAGGGTTGGGCTGCTGAGGGTCCACAGGGGTTTGGGAGAACCCCTAGCTAAGATTCTGTGCAGTTTGGAGAACCCCCATATCCCACTCTTGGCTGGCCACGCCCACCCAGGAATCCCCACGTGTCCCATTTTGGATGCAGGTAAGTGCAGGGTGTGCGCGGAGGCTCAGGGAGGGCAAAAAATGGGCCTACCAGAAGTTCGGGAAACAGGCCTGTTTCCGGCCTCTAGAGGACCTTCGGAGCCTGGGGAGGCTGTTTTCGCACTCCCGGAGGCTCAAGGAAAGCCTCCGGAGCCTGGGGACGGCAAAAATGCCCCCCCTCGCCCTGGTGCAGGAGGCAGACTAGTCCACGCCCAACATAGCCACGCCCACCCAACAACCTGGCAGAGAACCCCTTGCTAAAATTTTTGAAGCCCATCCCTGGTTTTAAGGATTCTTCTCATCGTAGAAACCCAAACGTGATCATCCCAATTGTGATGAAATGGATTCATTTTTTAAAAAAAACCCAACTCATGGATCTTTCTCTGCCAATCAGATGAAGTTCCACCGAGGGCCAAGAAGCAACAGATGGAAACAGAGGTAAAAAAAAGAAGAAACAGAAACAGAATAACAGAGTTGGAAGGGACCTTGGAGGTCTTCTAGTCCAACCCAGGCAGGAAATCCTACACCACTTCAGACAAATGGTTATCCAACATCTTCTTAAAAACTTCCAGTGTTGGGGCATTCACAACTTCTGGAGGCAATTTGTTCCACTGATTCATTGTTCTCACTATCAAGAAATTTCTCCTTAGTTCTACATTGATTCTCTCCTTGATGAGTTTCCACCCATTGCTTCTTGTCCTGCCCTCAGGTGCTTTGGAGAATAGCTTGACTCCCTCTTCTTTGTGGCAGCCCCTGAGATATTGGAAGACTGCTATCATGTCTCCCCTGGTACTTCTTTTCATGAAACTAGACATACCCAGTTCCTGCAACTGTTCTTCATATGTTTTAGCCTCCAGTCCCCTAAACATCTTTGTTGCTCTTCTCTGCACTCTTTCTAGAGTCTCCACATCTTTTTTACTTTGTGGCAACCAAAACTGAATGCAGTATTCCAAGTGTGGAATACTTCATTCTTAATTAATGTTATTCCAAAAAATAAATGCCCCATATTTTTATCTTCGAGTTCCCACTCAGTTTGAGGGAAGACATTGCTTTGAAATTTCATCCAAAGGAGCAGAACTTTTAGAAATGCAGTGTTCTTGCATTTATTTAAGGACAAGAAAGATGAACAAACAGCTGTGTGAGAATATCCAGGTTTTCATCGAAGAATTATCTCTTCAACAAGTTGATTTCCTCCCTGGTTTCTCTCATTTCCAACAGAAGAATTCAAGAAAGGAACCCCTCCCGTGCAGCTTTTTCAGACACGGAAGGATGGATGCTTCAGAACGAAGAAATGTAAAATAGAAAACCCAAGAGAAACAATCCATGAACCTTCCAGCATCCTTATATATTTATTTTATTTATTTGTTAAATTTATTTGCTGCCTCTCTCACCGTGAGGCTACAACGAATAAAAAGGAAGAAATGAAAAGAGTATAAACCGAAGAGAAGTGAAATAATAGAACAATAAAGAATGAAAAAGAAAACAAGGAGAATACATCCATATGATAACGATAAAGTGAGCTCTGAAATTCCACTGAGAGAAATGTGAAAGAAACTCTAAAGCATCCTGAGAACAAAAGAATAGAACAGAATAGAATAGAATTCTTTTATTGGCCAAGTGTGATTGGACACACAAGGAATTTGTCTTTGGTGCATATGCTCTCAGTGTACATAAGGAGAATAAAATACATTCATCGAGAATAAAAAGATACAACACTTAGTGATAGTCAAGGTTACTGGATTTTGTTGGGGAAGAAAATATTTCAGAAAAGGCCAGGGAAATTTTGGCAAACAGTTCGTTTAAATACTCACCTCCCTATGCCTAGGATATAACATCAGTCCAAGGAAATGGATCCGATGCCAGTCAATTTCTTGGGAAACCTAGCAAATTCTCTGTACTGTATTCAGTTCATTACCTCACCCAACCTGATATATCAACATGAAAACAAGAGCTGTCCTGGGCTTCTGGATGGAATTTCTCCAACCTAATAACCAATATTCTCTACAACTCAGCAGGAAAAGGACAGTCAGAAGCAACCTGGCCATTCTTATGACATATGAAGAATGGCTGCAGGAACTGGGTGTGTCTAGTTTAATGAAGAGAAGGACTAGGGGAGACATGATAGCAGTCTTCCAATATCTCAGGGGCTGCCACAAAGAAGAGGGAGTCAAGCTATTCTCCAAAGCACCTGAGGGCAGGACAAGATGCAATGGGTGGAAACTAATCAAGGAGAGAAGCAACTTAGAACTAAGGAGAAATTTCCTGGCAGTGAGAACAATCAACCAATGGAACAGAAGTTGCGTGCAGAAGTTGTGAATGCTCCAATACTGGAAGTTTTTAAGAAGGTGTTGGATAACCATTTGTCTGAAGTGCCTAAGCAGGGGGTTGGACTAGAAGATCTCCAAGGACCCTTCCAACTCTGTTATTCTATATTCTTATTAAGGAATGGCCATTTCTAAGAGCTATCCTGTCTTGAGAGGGAGTCAGTTGGAGTTGGGTATCATCTAAGTTGAATTAAATGGTGGTCTTCCGGGTGCGCTTCAAGGTTTTGGTTACCACCTTTAGAGCGCTCCATGGCATCAGACCGGGGTATTTACGAGACTGCCTTCTGCTACCAGTAGCCTTTCACCGACCAGTATGCTCCCATAGAGAGGGGCTTCTCAGGGTGCCGTCGGCCAAACAGTGTTGACTGGCGGCCCCCAGGGGGAGAGCCTTCTCTGTGGGGGCACCGGCCATCTGGAACGAGCTCCCCCAAGAGATACGGAGGATCCCGGACCTGCGCGCATTTCGTCGTGCTCTCAAAACTTTTTTATTTTAGCAGGCTGGCCTGGCCTAACTCTCCTCTTTTACATTTTTAATTTGTTTGATTTTATAAATTGGGTGTTTTAATCTGTGTTTTGGCCAAAATATTTAATAATTTTAAGGGATTTTTTAATATTTGTATTATCTGTATTTTATCTTGGCTGTTCAACGCCCTGAGTCCTGCGGGAGTAGGGTGGTATAGAAATTTGATAATAAATAAATAAATAAATAAATAAATAAATAAATAAATAAATAAATTTCATATGTTATCTGATTCCTCTGAGTATCTACTATTGCTCCTTGGGCCTGAAGGACAGCCACTGCTTCATATACCGTGTTGAATGTTTGATGTTGTGTGTCATCAGTCTAATCATTGCCACACTATATCTAATAGCTTTAATAGCCCAACATCTTCCCAAAAATGAAATTCAGAAGTTGTTCGATGACACCACTGATTTCCATTTCAAAGTACTTTAAGGAACAGCGAGGAAGGTTGATATTCATCTGTTCAGAGTAAACAATTACAAAAAGAAAGAAAGAGAGAGAGAGAGAGAGAGAGAGAAGAGAGAGAGAAAGAAAGAAAGAGAGAAAGAGAGAGAGAAAGAAAGAAGAAAAGAGAGAGAAAGGAAGGAAGAAAAACAAACAAACAAACAAACTGAATAACAAAACCATTGGGAACTGATAGTGTGTCCCCCTGCACAATTAACTGGAAATATTCACATTGTTTTGGCCATCTAAAAATTATTTTTTTAAAGTTGACTTAAAAGTAGCTGCTGCTTCTTCTTCTTCCTCTTCCTCTTCCTCTTCTTCTTCTTCTTCTTCTTCTTCTTCTTCTTCTTCTTCTTCTTCTTCTTCTTCTTCTCCTCCTCCTCCTCCTCCTCCTCCTCCTTCTCTCCTCCTCCTTCTCTCCTCCTCCTCCTCCTCCTCCTCTTCTTCTCCTCCTCCTCCTCCTCCTCCTTCTCTCCTCCTCCTCCTCTCCTCCTCCTCCTCCTCCTCCTCCTTCTCTCCTCCTCCTCCTCTCCTCCTCCTCCTCCTCCTCCTCCTCCTCTTCTTCTTCTTCTTCTTCTTCTTCTTCTTCTTCTTCTTCTTCTCCTCCTCCTCCTCCTCCTCCTCCTCCTCCTCCTCCTCCTCCTCCTCCTTCTCCTTCTATTGATCTGGAACTTAATACCTTCAACATTCCTATTTCCTCTCTAAAAGGATCATGCACAACTCTTTTGCCCCTTTCTACCTCTCTGCCATCCCAACCTTGGAAATCACAACTCAGAACTTCTTCTTGAGATCCCAAAAAGCCATATGATCTCCCCTCCCCCCAATTTTTCAAAAAAGAGAAAATTAAAGGAAGGATGGACCGATCCAAATGCACGACACCTGGAGACTGCAATGGCGTGGTGGTGTAGAGGGAAGGAATGCAGGGATGGCGCGAAGCATTTGGGATGCAGTTGGTGGCCACCGATATCTCCATATTTTGTAGCTTACAGACAAAGTCGAAAGCAACTGTCAGGATATGTGTTTCAAGTCTGACCTTCTGCTTTTATCTATATTTTAAACCCCACACAAGGTATACAAGGCGAACATTGCTATTACAGTCAGAGATTCCTAAATAATGGATGAAGAACAGAGGCTCTAAAGGGGGAGAAAAAGCTAGTGGAAGAATTTTTTTAAAAAAAAAAGAAGAAAAAGAAAAGAAAAGAAAAGAAAAGAAAAGAAAAGAAAAGAAAAGAAAAGAAAAAGAAGGGAGAGCCCCTTCCATAATAAGAGTGATGAACTGAATAGCTGGCATGAGAGAGGCTCTTTAATCACAGCACTTCTCTTATGTCAACTGAATCCCTCTTTTGTGTCATTTTGATGCCACCCATTGGCACTCGCTGTTGACAGGCAATAGCAATAGCCCTTAGACATATATACCGCTTCACAATGCTTTGCAGCCTTCTCTAAGTGGTTTATAGAGTCAGCATTTTGCCTGCCAATAATCTGGGTTCTCACTTTGCCAACCTCGGAAAGATATGTTGTGGCCCGCCGGTGGCCAGTGGAGCTGGCAGCAGAGCCAGACAGTGAGGAGGTTGGGGAGGAACTTGGGCTGGGGAAAGCTCGGACGAGGTCTCTGCGTCGGAGGCAGAGAGGAAGCTAGACAGCAGTGAGGCAGAGGAACAGCTGGAGCCCGTTCCAAGTGTGCACATGCGCAGAGCTGCCAGAAGACAAGAACAACTCAGAAAGCAGGATCTACTTGGAAGTAAGGCCACACCTTGAAGATGATTGGCCCCTACCTTAGGAAACAAAAGAGGAGTGAATGGGGAGGGAGCTTTTGCAGGAAACAATTCGTTCGGTCGGTCGTTTCAAGAGTGGAAAGTTCTGTTCGTGACTCTAAGAGACTCTGTGCCAAGTTTTGCCTTACTCTGTGTTTGGAGACAAGTTACGTGGCAGCTTGCCAAACGAGATAAGGCGTGGGTTGTTTTTTTTTTCAAATTAGATTTATATGCCGCCCTTCTTCGGAGTCTCAGGGCGGCTTACAATGTGTTAAGCAATAGCCTTCATACTTTTGTATATTTATACAAAGTCAGCTTATTGCCCCCACAAACTGGGTCCTCAATTTACCTACCTTAGAAAGGATGGAAGGCTGAGTCAACCTTGAGCCTGGGGAGATTCGAACTTGCAGTAATTGCAAGCAGCAGATGTTAATCACAGTGCTTTTAGTCTGCTGAGCCACCAGGCCCTGTGTTGAGAAATATTCCTTTGAAAAACTGTTTGGACAAACCTTGCTGACTGTGAATGAACGTAATTCACAGTCGTGTAAATAAAAGAGGTTTTGCCGGGACCAATTCCTGTGTTCTGCTTTTTAAGGGAGCCTAGGTCAGAACAGGATGGAAAGTTGAGTCAACCTTGAGGTGGTCAGGATCGAACTGCTGGCAGTGGGCAGAACTATAGCATGCGATATTGCATTCTAACCACTGCGCCACCATAGCTTGGGCAACATGGTTCCTCCACCTCTTTCATAAATATGTGCTTTAATTTTGAACCCCAAACCACCATTTCTTGAATAAGAAAAGGAAAGAGATTGGCAATTTGATTGGCCATGAAAAATCCAAGGGGGAAAAAAAAACTTTATATAACTCTTTAATCCAGAGGTGTCCATGGTGCCATGGTAGTATATTTCTACAATTAATCATTTAAAAGAATTTATTAAAAGAATTTATTGGCACCATGTATGGGCATCAAATGCTTGAGAAAGCACTCAAATGGGACTGGCGCTGATGAGGTTACCTCGTTTGGGTCATAAAATGTTTGCAAGAAATCAACCAAGCTCAGAGAGCACAAAGTCTTCCTCCTCGTCCTCCTCCTCCTCCTCTTTGTCCTCTCCCATTCCCTTCTAGCATTGATGATGTAACCTAGTTGGGTCATGAAACATCTGCAAGAAAGTAACCAAGCTCAGAGAGTACCAAGGACCTGTCACTAATGGTGAAATCCAATTTTTTTTACTACCGGTTCTGTGGGCGTGGCTTGGTGGGTGTGGTGTGGCTTGGTGGGCATGGCAGGGGAAGGATACTGCAAAATCTCTATTCCCACCCCCACTCCAGGGGAAGGTTACTGTAAAATCCTCATTCCCTTCCCACTCCTGGGGGAAGGATATTGCAAAATCTCTCATTCCCATCCCACTCCTGGAGTCAGCTGGAGGTGGTATTTGCCGTTTCTCCAAACGGCTCAAAATTTCCGCTCCCAGTTCTCCAGAACCTGTCAGAACCTGCTGGATTTCACCCCTGCCTGTCATGTTTACAATTTCTGTTTGAACTGGATCAAGAGCAAGAGAGTTGGGGTTGTCAGAATGCTTGATATGCGTTCTTCCCTCCCTCCAAGTTTTTCAAAAGTTTTTATAACTTTAAAAATAAAAAGGAGCACACAATATCCAATTATACAATTGTGCTCTTTTTTTTAATCATGAAATTAAAAGGAAAACTATGAAAAGCAAACAGAACATTGTAGAGTCTAAAGAATACCTCCTCGTTCAAGTTTATCCTTCTCACAATTCCTTTGTTAAAAAGCCACTATATTTTAGTTTAGTCCTGGAGGGATTTCCTTTGGAGTAGACATGAACTATTAATCAGGTCTTAAACCAATTTAGATCTGTACTTGGTTGGCTTCTAGCCTTATAGCATGGATGAGCTTCCCTTGTTCCTGGTAACATAGAATCTGGAGAGAGACAGACTTTGATGGAGATATGTGAGCTCCATTGCCAAAACCACAAGGGATAGAAACATGTTTTTAAAATTCACGATCGACAGATAGCATTCAGAAGTGACTCGGATAGACACTTCCCTACTTCGTCGAACTGTAAGCAGGAGGAGAAAGTGCAGCACAATCAGACTTGCAAGATCCCTGTAATTACAATTGTTCTCAATAAAAGTAGTTTTCGTCTTCTTCTAGAGCTGATTTTTTTTTTTAAAGATGATCACCTTAGTGCCGAATCACAGAATCACAAAAAGGAAGGGTTGAAAATGAATAATCTGGTCCAGGGGTCACCAATCTTTCGGACCTCAGGGACCACTAAATTCATAATTTTAAATCCTGCGGACCACTAATATGATCTGCCTAATGACTGGCTGGATGGACGTGGTGATGTGTTCATGTGACTGGATGGGCGTGGCCAACTCGATGTCACTCATGTCAAGGGATGCCTCGCCAGCCTCGACTTGCCCCTCCCCTCCAAGGCACTCTTCGCCTGCCTGCCCGCCCGGACTCCTTAGGGCCCCCAAGAGGAAGCAGTTGTTGGAGCTAAGCAGCCACCACGAGAAAGAGTGGGCAAAACAGCTCAGTTCAAATTGGATCTGGCCAAGAAGGAGGCTCAGCAGAAGCACCTCACTGAGGACTATGAGCATAGGTTTTCCAAGCAGAGGGAAGACCTGTGGGAGTGCAAGGCCAAGTACGAGCACCCAGGGGAGGGGGCAAGTAGAAGCTCGCGAGGCATCCCTTGACATGAGTGACATTGAGTTGGCCACGCCCATCCAGTCACATGACCATCTAGCCATGCCCACCCAGCCGGTCATTAGGCAGATCATATTAGTGGTCCGCAGGATTTAAAATTTTGAATTTAGTGGTCCCTGAGGTCCGAAAGGTTTATTTATTTTTACTTATATATTTTTTTGACAACAAGGAAACAAGTAACAGTATAGACATAGACATGGACACATGAAAAAAATTGGCACAAATAAAAGGATATAAATAGACAAAACATAGCCATAAACACATAGAATGTAAATGGGGACAGTAGGATAGGGACGGTAGGCATGCTGGTGCGCTTATGCACGTCCCCTTAGGGACCTCTTAAGAAACATGAAAAGTCCACGGTAGACAGCTTAAGGTAAAAGGTATGGGGATTAGCGAGACTAACAACAGGATCAGGTAGACAAATGTTCCAGACATTTACTGCTCTATTTGCAGAAGTCATATTTCCTACAATCAAGATTAGAGCGAATTACATTGAGTTTGAATCTATTGATAGCTCTTGTGTTATTACGGTTGAAGTTAAGTACTCATTTACAGGTAGGACATTTTGGTAAATAATCTTATGAACTAAGCATCAATCGGAAGGCAGACAGCGTAGTTCCAGACCTAAAATTTCAAGCCTGGTGATATAGGGAATTTTATTTCGAGCAGAAGATTTGAGTACTCTTCTAGTAAAATATCTCTTGGTGACCCCTGGTTTACTATAATTCTACCCTGTATGAGAACCCTTCAGAAACCTGGAGATAAGTATCACGTCTCCTGTTCTTTTTACTCCGGATTAAACCAAATTCCACAACTCCAAACTATTCCTCAAGAATTTTGTCTTTCAGGCTACTTATCGTAGATATTTCCATGGCTAATGGCAATGTCTCCAACCCTCTCTAACAGAATCCTGAGAAGGATAGGAAAAGCCCGTATGGCTGGCTGGCTGCCTTGCTTCATCCCAGAAACTTGCTTCATATCCTATGATTTATTTATTTTTTATTCTGTTAACGGTGGGAGGTCTTTCATCTGAGACAGGAGGACTGCTGTTGGGGAAAGAAGGGAGGCCCCGGCGATAATCCTTGATTCTTGATTCCTGATTAGAAGAGGGAGATTCAATAAATATTGTTATTATTGAAAGCCAATAAAAGGTTGGCAGGTTTTCAAACCTGCAAAGAACAAATCACGGAGAGACTAGGTCGTGGGTTGAACTGGGTCCCGGATAAAACATCGATGGAGACTTTGTCAGTGGTTGATTTCCAAAACCCAGGATCTTCCTTTGTCCTTCTTGTTGGGGCTTCTTTCAAAGCAAAAGAGACAAATGACCTTGGCTTCCTGATATAGTAAAAAGCACACAATTAGTCAGTGGTGAAATCCAAATTTTTTTACTACTGGTTCTGTGGGTGTGGTTTGGTGGGCGTGGTGTGGCTTGGTGGGCGTGGCAGGGGAAGGATACTGCAAAATCCCCATTCCCACCCCACTCCAGGGGAAGTATACTGCAAAATCCCCATTCCCTCCCCACTCCTGGGAGAAGGATAATGCAAAATCTCCATTCCCACCCCACTCTGGGGCTAGCCAGAGGTGGTATTTGCTGGTTCTCCAAACTACTCAAAATTTCTGCTACCAGTTCTCCGAATTGCTCAAAATTTCCACTACCGGTTCTCCAGAATCTATCAGAACCTGCTGGATTTCACCCCTGAAATTAGTCCCAAAACCCCCTTTTTTATTTTAATGGCTGTGAATTCCTTTCATTCACAGCAAGTGCTGAATCACCAAGAGTTTATGAATAGTCCAACAGAAGTCTACCACAGTCCTTCGGGATAAGACTGGTAAACACCCATCTTTATCTTCTTCGACACGCTGCCAAAGATCTAATTGGCAATTATCTTGGCAAGGCCACACGGAAACACAGAGTCAAAAACGGAGCTTCAATGTACAACAGAGGATTGAAAGAGAAGTTTTAATGATTCAATATAATTTTACAGAATATGCAATTAGACTGAGAGGTTTGCAGGAAAATAATAGAGATGATCTAAGGAAAATATCTTCTGAAATTCTGGCTGGGATCTTAAAGGTTCAACCTGATGAAGTGTATTGTAGGATTGATAGAATTTACAGAATAAACTCCTGGTTGGCAAAGCAAAGGCAATTGCCTAGAGATGTGGTGATCTATTTTACAGATAAAGAAATTAGGAATAATATTGTGCAGAACTCTTTTAATTCTACCTTGCAATTTCATGGAAGAAAGATTTGGATTTTTAAGGAGCTCCCGCCCAAGATGTTAATGGAGAGGAAGAAATTTGGCTTTCTAGTGACTGAATTAAAAAAAAGAAATATCCTATTCAGGTGGGACACCCCAGTTGGCCTAATATTGAGATATCAAGGAATAAGATATCAATTGCATACTGTTGAAAAAGCGGAAGATTTTTATCAAAAAATTTTAAAAATGAATTTAACACCTTTAGGCATAATACAGGATAAGCGAAAGGAGTTGGAAACAAAAGGAAAACATCAAATTACAGAGGCTGTGATGGATAAATTGTCTTTGGACTCCCTGGATACCCCAGCTGGACTGTCTATAAATAAGAGAGCAGTGTCATCCGACTCCAACGTGATGAACCATCAAGTCACAGACAAGTGTGCAAATCAATCAGTTGAAATACAAGTGATGGAGAAGAAAGATGAGATGATAAAACTAACCCAACAACAACAATACATAAAGCAGAATGAAAATCAACTAGCAGACACACAATTGGTAGGCAAGAAACGAGGATGGAAATTCAACCCGGAAAAGAAAAAGAAAAGAAATAGATCGCATAGAAACAGCAATTTCTAAACTATGCAACAGTGATGCCAGGGACTTTAAAAAATGAATGAATATTTGAAAAGATAGTGGAGGCGAACAATTGTCTGATACTATCCTGAGGATTGTGGCAGATCTCTGCAAGGCCATGATTTTGGGATGTGAAAAGAGCCTCACTTTGTTGGATTTGAATCATCTAAAAAAAAAAATTTTTTTTTTTTTTTTTTTTTTGGTAAATATATTATAATCATTTTGAGTTATAAGGCAGGAGAGTCTCGCCGGGGCATGCAGAAGATCTGGATGTTACTCAGTAGGATGATGGGAATTAATAATCCTGATGAATACCACAACTATAACCATATGGATATAATTATAATTATAATGTCACTCGGGTGGTTGTTTTTGCTTTTATACAGATGCGAGGATATCTACTACTGATGGGGGCAGAAGATAACTGGAGATTTTGAACAAACTGTTGCACCAGCATGTTATTTTACCCTATTATGGGTGATGGATTTAACAATCCAGAGGAAAGACATCAAAGAAGATACTATGTGGATTATAAATTTAAAGTTATTGTTTTTTCCTTTTTTACAAAATGGAATGCATATATAGATATGTGTATATCTTAGTAATGTGGGCAGTGGATTATATCTAGAATTGTACTGCATGATTTTGTAGGAATTGAAGGGTTGAAATAGGTTAGTTTACTGATTGATTAGTTTAAGAAAAAGGATTCTTAAGTCATATATTTAGGGGAGTGGAGGACTTAACAATTCAGTGGAAAGATACTAAAGAAGATATATTTTTTTCTCTTCTTTTTTTTTTCTTCTTTTTATAAAATGGGATGCATATATAGATATGTGTATATTTTAGTAAAGTGGGTAGTGGATTATATCTAGAATTGTACTGTATGATTTTAAGTCATATATTTAGAGGAGTGGAGGAATTGGACAGAATTGAATAAATGTTAAATTTGGATGCAGGGAGAAGGTCGATTTAAAATGTTATATTAATATATATAAAAGATTAAAGGTTAAATTGTAATAATACTCAATAAGCTTAACATGTTAAGGGTCAGTACTTCGAGAAGGGATTAAGGGAAAGGAAAGATATTATGTATGTAACTAGTTATGAAATAGCCTATTGTTGTGAAGAAGTCACAGGGGGGGTTGGGTGGAAAGGGTGGGTTAGGGAAGGGGGGGGGGGGAAAAGGGGGAAAAACTTGTATTTGAAAACTTTTTCAATAAAAAAAAAAAACGGAGCTTCAAAGTACAAACCGACACCATACACAACGTTGCTTCCTGCAAAGGCCCATGTGTCTTTGCTCCTCCTTTATGTCCTATGGGAGGGGCCAATCATCTCCAAGCCTTACTCCTGAGTCGTCCCTTTTGTTTTAACTGTTCTTGCCTTCTGGCAGCTCTGCGCATGCGCGCACTAGGAACAGGCTCCACCTGTTACTTTGCCTCTCTGATGTCCGACTCTAGAGGCTCCGGAGTCCGCACATAACTCCCAGATGGCCCTGGCCCCATCTCTGCCTCCGATGCAGAGCCCTCGTCCGAGCCTTCCCTAGACTCCAGGACTGGCTCCTGTTCCTCCCCAGCCTCCTCAATGTTCTACTACTATGAGTAATCATCTACAGAGGTGTCCAGAGTAATGTGGGATGGATTATGGGAAGTTCCTCCTTGCAGTTATATCTCAGGAGAAGTTCTCCTTTTGTGTGTGCCTGTTTGTGATTTTTGGATCATGCCTTGGAAGTCCGGGGACCATATTCATCCCTTCGACCATCAATGGTGGGCCCAGGGACTTTGAATAATCTTTTCCATCTGGCCATTCTCCAGATGCATTGGGTGGCAACAATCTGAAGAGGCCACCTTGGAGAAAGAGGATTTAGAGGAATCCTTACTTAGCAGGACACAGAGAGAGCGGGGTGGGGGATAAAGCTGTTTTGAGCTGAGAGGCCTCTCAGCAGTAAGAGCCTAGAGCCCATAAGCGTTCCTTGTGGAAATGAATCCCAGATGTTTATTGATTCTCATAAAATGTTGAGCCGGAGCCAAGGGTGCTCCAGAGAAGGGTTGCTTGGGGCCAAAGGTGTTCCCACTTGCTTAGGTTGGCAGGGCCAACTATGCCATTAGACCGGAGTGAGATAACCACCAAGAATCAAAGAAGATCCTAAGGTAGAGCAAAATTGGCTGGCTCTCCTCCCTACCAGCCAACCTCTTGAGACTGCCCAAAGCTGCTCCTATTCTCCTGAGCTGGCGCCCTTGTGCCCAGGCAAATCTGCTTTATTGCTACCCAGCCTTTGATAGTCCAATCAACCATCTCCTGATGCATTACACTCAGCATTTTTGGGAAGAGACGGGCAGGGAGGCAGCCAATTCAGGCCGTGAACTCTGGTGAACAAAGCACAAGTCACGTACAGGGTGGGAACGGAATCCTCTCACTGGCAACGGGGGCTTCCACAACTTAATATTTCAGGCAGGTAGCATGCGGAGACCACAAACATGATGAATGAGGAGCAAAAGAGAAGTTTGAAGGAGATACGCTGCCGGTTGCTTTGCAATATGCAGTCTCACTGACTGGGCTGATGCCATGGTTCAATGGCCAGGTTGCACATGGAATTAATGGCCGCTCTTATCTTGCGTGCAAAACCCCAAAGGTCCAGCAGGGGTGGGGAATGGGAAGAGGGAAGCATGGAAGAATCTACGCTGTAGAACAGACTGCACAGTCTGAAGCACTAAAAGCCCCGTGGGCTAATGATCTCCACAGATCATAGAATAGAAGTTTCTATAGAATAACAGAGTTGGAAGGGACCTTGGAGGTCTTCTAGTCCAACCTCCTGCTTAGGCAGGAAACCCTACACCACTTATCTAATCTCTTCTTAAAAACTTCCAGTGTTGGAGCATTCACAACTTCTGGAGGCAAGTTCTTCCACTGATCAATTGTTCTAACTGTCAGGAAGTTTCTCCTTAGTTCTAAGTTGCTTCTCTCCTTGATTGGTTTCCACCCATTGCTTCTTGTCCTGCCCTCAAGTGCTTTGGAGAATAGTTTGACTCCCTCTTCTTTGTGGCAGCCCCTGAGATATTGGAAGACTGCTATCATGTCACCCCCTAGTCCTTCTTTTCATCAAACTAGACATATCCAGTTCCTGCAACCGTTCTTCATATGTTTTAGCCTCCAGTCTCCTAATCATCTTGGTTGCTCTTCTCTGCATTCTTTCTAGAGCCTCCACATCTTTTTTACATCGTGGCAACCAAAACTGGATGTAGTATTCCAAGTGTGGCTTACCAAGGCATTATAAAGGAACCAATTCCAATTGCCCCTCCGGTCCACGTAAAAAACTCTCCAAGGAACTGGTCCCTGGTACCCAAAAGGTTGAGGGCCGCCGTTCTAGAGGCTGTATCTGTTGCACTGTTAGTATGCCTAAAGAATGTTTTCACACACACACACATAGTGCTATGAAAGGAGCATTAAAAAAAAGAATTACATTGTCGATCCTTCAAGGTAGTTCAGAGAAAATGAATACTTTGAGTACTCATGAGTACTAACTGTATCTGTGTTGTAAGGTTATGATAACAGAATCTTCCAAAGCTTGAAGTATTTTTCTCCTCCCCTCCCTGTCTTATACTCTCCAGAAAACTAGGGAGAGTTTCCTCTGAAATGATTCCCAAGCCGCCTCTCCTTCTTTGGACTGAGATAGCAGTAGCACTTAGACTTATATACCGCTTCACAGTGCTTTACTGCCCTCTCTAAGCAGTTTACAGAGTCAGCCTATGGCCCCCAAACAATCTGGCTCCTCATTTTACTGACCTCGGAAGGATGGAAGGCTGAGTCAACATTGAGCCAGTCAGGATTGAACTCCTGGCTGCGGGCAGAATTAGCCTGCAATACTGCATTCTAACCACTGTACCACAAGGGCTCTCTCAGGCAGACTAATAATAATAATAATAATAATAATAATAATAATAATAATAATAATAATAATAATAATAATAATAATAATAATTATTATTATTATTATTATTATTATTATTATTATTATTATTATTATTTTATTTCTATACCGCCCTTCTCCCAAAGGACTCAGGGTGTTGTGCAGCCTATTAAAAACACAAAACAACATCAGTTAAAATAGTTTTAAATTATTAAATAAATTCAGCTAAATTTTAAAACCCCGGAAATTTAAAACCCAATTTAAAATTGTTATGTTGATAGCCCAGCCTGGCGGAACAACAGGGTCTTGAGTGCGCAACGAAATACCCGGAGGTCAGAGATCTTACCCCTGTCATCCTTTAGATGACAGTTGTCCAGCCTGCAGCTCTTCCTCCTGTCTCCCAAGGTCATTCACACATCCCATTACATTCATTTTATAGAATTATTATATTCCAGTGCAGTACATATGCCTTTAGGTATGGTCCAAGAAGTCAAGATGCCATACAGGACATGTTGTTGCCTATGAAGTTCCGCCCATTTTTATGTAAGATGCACATTAAAATGGGTGGAGCCCTGATTATATCATCATGTCCGCCCTCTAAATCTTTTGGACCCTATACTTCAGCTTCACCTCCATCTCCTATCTCCTGTGGTGGAGCTTAATAGTCTATAAGCAAAGAAAATGCATCTTTATTTCTCTGGGTACTGCAATTTTAATTTTTCCTCCTTTCCCCCCTTTTTTCACTTCTGGGGTTATATCAACAGAGTTGGAAGGGACCTTGTAGGTCATCTAGTCCAACCCCCCACCCAAGCAGAAGACCCTACACCATTTCTGACAGATGGCAGTCCAGTCTCTTCTTGAAAGCTTCCAGGGATGAAGCTCCCACAACTTCCGAAGGCAACTTCTGTTCCATGGGTTGATTGCTCTCACTGCCAGAAAATTCCTCCTTATTTCCAGGTTGAATCTCTCATTGTTCAGTTTCCATCCATTATTTCTTGTCTGGCCTTCGGGTGCTTTGGAAAATAGCTTGATCCCTTCCTTTCTGTGACAGCCCTTCAAATATCTGTTATTTTATGTACACTGAGAGCATACGCACCAAGACAAATTCCTTGTGTGTCCAATCACACTTGGCCAATAAAAATTCTATCCTATCCTATCCTATCCTATCCTATCCTATCCTATCCTATCCTATCCTATCCTATCCTATCCTATCCTACTCTATTCTATTGGAAGACTGCTATCCTGTCTCCCCTGGTCCTTCTCTTCCCTAGACTAGCCATGCCCAGTTCCTGCAACTGTTCATCTTATGATTTAGCCTCCAGTCCCCTAAACATCTTGATTATATAATGGGCAGGGCTAAGATAGTTGGTGTAGCTTTGTTTTTAATGGGAGTGTTCTTTTTTTATATATATATTTAAATTTTATTAGAGCATCAAAAAGAAAAATCAAAAACAAATGTATAATAATTTTTCTATCACAGTATAACATTGCCAAAATATCTATCTATCTATCTATCTATCTATCTATCTATCTATCTATCTATACCAGTAATCAGTGAGTAAAAATAGAAAATATTTACAGGTTCTTGTATACAAATTAACCTTTCGAATACTTATTGATTACCATAAATATACAATCACCTATAATTATAATCCAACATTATCCTTTGTCTCTCTCCCATCGTTTCTGGGTCCAATCATACCACATATTCCAACTACCATAAAAGTCCATATATAATGGGCAGGGCTAAAATGGTTGGTGCAGTTTTGTTTTTAATGGGAGTATTCTTTTTTTTAATTCATCTAGCAGTCCTTTAGGACAATAAACCTGATATAAAACTAAGGAACATCTGGCTAATGGGACTTGCCCTCCTCCTCCTCCCCATCATCTTCCACCCCCTTGATCAATGCCTTAAATCTAGGAGAACCACATGTCCAACAGATGGCAGTCTGGCCTCAGCTTCAAGATGTAACACAAGCATCAGTTTCTTTTGCCCTAAACCTCCAAGGCCCAGCTGATGCGTTTCACCTTCCACTAACTCTAAAAATCCAATGGAAATTATAAATAAAGTCATCAGCAGTTACTTACGCTGAGAAATTGTAGTCCACAAAATGATCCTTTTGTTATATTTCAGCAACCAACTTAAAAGCTCAGAATTTGCCACCTATTGCATACTAGTTGCTATCCTTGATGTAGCAAAATGTGGAACTTCGAGGAGTTTCCATCTAAAACCTCTAGGCTGATAAGAAGTCATTCTAATAAGCCAAACAATCATCGCCTTGTGACATCATGCAGTACTTCAAAAGAACGTGGCCAACCAAAATTTCTTGGTTGTTTCTTCTTCTTCTATTTATTAGAATCTTGTACATTATTCATAGCAATGCCAACAGGAGGAGCAGCAAATGGGTTAGGAGCAACTAATAAGGTCAAGATTAGAGAATTATTTTTTGTGCCCTGTCTGGCCTTTGGGTAGTAAATCAGGGATTACATTCCAAAACATGGAAATACAAGGGAGTGGGCCAGAACAATTTTAAGCTTAGCTAAATGTGTACAGGAACTAATTGTATGCAATTCTTGTGGTTTTCCCCTTCCATGTTTAAGATTTCTTTGAAGAAGCAAGCTAGAAAGATATTGAAACTTTTTAACTTTTTTAACCGCTCCTCACTGGAGAAGGTTCTCAAGCATGTTGAAGACAGCCAAGGAAACAAATCAAGAGACATGTGAATAAATGAATCAGGGGTGAAATCCAGCAGGTTCTGACAGATTCTGGAGAACCGGTAGCGGAAATTTTGAGTAGTTTGAAGAACCGGCAAATACCACCTCTGGCTGGCCCCAGAGTGGGGTGGGAATGGAGATTTTGCAATATCCTTCCCCCAGGAATGCGGAGGGAATGGGGATTTTGCAGTATCCTTCCCTTGGAGTGGGGTGGGAATGGAGATTTTGCAATATCCTTCTCCCAGGAGTGCAGAGTGAATGGAGATTTTGCAGTAACCTTCCCCTGCCCTGCCCACCAAGGCACACCCAAAGAACTGGTAGTAAAAAAAATTGGATTTCACCACTGAATTGAATCCAAAGTTGTCAACAAAGACACAAATGACCAAGCTCAAATGATTCTACTCTGGACACTTTATATGAGGATTTAGCTGCCTTGGGAAAACCCTAACGCTGAAAAAGTTTGAAGGAAAGAGAATGACCAGCAGTAAGGTAGATAGACTTCATTACAACAGTAACTCTACTCTCTGGGTATCCCAGAGGTTGGAGATCCAGTCAACCTTGCTCTCCCATTCTTATTTTCATGTTTCTAACAGATAAAAGTGGATTCCCCCTATGCTTGGAGGCATATCTATCATCAAGTAGCTGTAGATGAGCCTCTTCTCTAAGAAAAGTCCAGTGCTGGATTCTCTTGCTTTGAAGTCCAGGTCCTAGCCAGGGGTGAGCTTCAAAAATTTTAGCAAGGGATTCTCTGCCTGGTTGCTGGGTGGGCATGGCCAGGGTGGGCGTGGCCTAGTCAGCCTCCTGCACCATGGCGGTGAGGGGGGTGTTTTTGCCATCCCCGGGCTCCAGAGGCTTTCCTCAAGCCTCCAGAAAGGGGAAGACGGCCTCCCCAGGCTCCGGAGGCTCTCTGGAGGCCAGAAACGGGCCTATTTCCAGCCTTCCTGAACTTCCGGTAGGCCTGTTTTTTGCCCTCCCCGAGCCTCCGTGCGCGCCCTGCACTTACCTGCATCCAAAATGGGCCACGTGAGGACTCCTGGGAGGAGCGGGGTGGGTGGGGCAGGGCCAGCCAGGAGTTGGATTTGGGGGTTCACCGAACTGCACAGAATCTTAGCTAGAGGTTCTCCTGAACCCCTGAGAACCCCCAGCAGCCCACCTCTGATCCTAGCAAGAAGAAAGTACATAGAGAAGCCTAAGAGACCTACTGGGTTGTATTTTAAGTTCGTTTTCTGTCTTAGAAGAAAAACATTTTAGCCTACCAGATCATGTCAGAAACCATTCTATACTTTAGGTAGAGCTTTTGCAACAGAGCAGAGCAAAGGCAGGGCAAAGAAATAGCTAAGGCTAGAAGTTAGATTTGGCTTGAGTCAAGTTGAACCAAGTTGCCATTCATATGGTTGATTTACAGTTGATGTCATCAATTCTCCATTCTGTGATATGAAAAAAAAAATTACAATTTGGAAGCAACTTGAAGAGAAGCCCTCATGCTTCCATTGAGGACTTGTATACTGCACGAGTCAAAAAGAGGGCTGTGAAAATATTTACAGACTCCTCGCATCCTGGACATAAATGGTTTCAACTCCTACCCTCAAAATGACGCTAGAACTCAAAGACAGTTTTTTCCCGAATGCCATCACTCTGCTAAACAAATAATTCCCTCAACACTGTCAAACTAGTTATTAAGTCTGCCTTACTATTAATCTTCTCATCGTTCCTATCACCCATCTCCTCCCACTTATGACTGTATGACTGTAACCTTGTTGCTGGTATCCTTAAGATTTATATTGATTGTTTCCCTATGACTATCATTAAGTGTTGTACCTTATGATTCTTGACGCATGTATCTTGTCTTTTTATGTATACTGAGAGCGTATGCACCAAAGTATGCACACATCCTTGTGTGTCCAATCACACTTGGCCAATAAAGAATTCTATTCTATTCTATTCTATTCTATTCTATTCTATTCTATTCTATTCTACTCTACTCTACTCTACTCTACTCTACTCTACTCTACTCTACACTACACTACACTACACTACTCTACACTACACTACACTACACTACACTACACTACACTACACTCTACTCTACTCTACTCTACACTCTATTCTACTCTACTCTACTCTACTCTACTCTACTCTATTCTATTCTGTCTGAAGGTCTCAAGTTCTGCACTTTTTATGCTAACCCATACGCAGCTCTAAATAACCTGGAAAGTCAGCCGTTGCAAAGGGGGTTGAGGATTTGTCCTCAAAGTAATTGGTAGAACCAGACGGAAAACAAGGACTGAATTTAGGTCCCTTTAATAAGATAAATCAAAGAAGGTTTAATCTCCTAACTCACCCATCACATTTTTTTTCTCCCTTCTATCCTATTAAACATGACAAATTGTTAAGAACTTTGTGGGGGAACTTTGCTTCATGTTTTATGAAAGCCACGTGCAACTTTAGAGCCTCAGGTTGCACACTTCAGTCTTGAGGGTCTTCTGAAAGCATCAGAAATCCTTGCAGTGTTTAAAGATAAATCAGCTAAATGCTGGAAAAGTCATCAAACACCAGGATCTTATTACCATATGTGGTGGACTTGCCCCGAAGCAAAAAATTATTGGTACAAGATTAAAATCTGGCTGGAAGAAATGATACAACAGGGTATTGAATTTAAACCAAAATTGTTCCTACTGGGTATCTTTCCAGAAAAAAAAATAGTAAGGAAAATGTATATTTGATTATACATGGAATAACAGCTGCAAGAATTGTGTATGCTCAAAATTGGAAATCAGAGAAAATACCTTTTGAAGAAGAAGTAAAATTTTTAGACTGTACAGAAATGAATAGATTAACTTTGATGATTAAAGATAAGGAGGAATCAGAATATTTTAAAACATGGAATTATTTTTATAGTTGGTTGGAAAAGAGATACAAATGATTGATACTATAATTGTGTATAAATGATGATTATAATATTGATTTAGAAATGAAATGTTAGAATGGTTTGGATGAATATGAAGATAGAAGAAACTTATGGAAGATGGAAAAGAAGCCTAGAAGATAACACCGAGGCATCACAGGGAAGGGAGGATTGATGTATTAAATGTTTGTCTCTCTTAAAAAATTTTTAAAAAAACATTAAAAAAAAAAGAAATCCTTGCAAGGAACAGTTGACTGTAACCTGATGATGCCCAAACATTTCCCATAAGAATTGAGTCACTCTTTACAGTCATTCATTTTACTGGGCTTCTACGTATCTCCAACTGAAGCCACCTACGAGCCACGGACATCCCAATCATCATAAATTTGTTTGAAAACATGTACAGTACACATTACAATAAAATAGCAGCAACCGCAATTCATAAAAAAACCAATTACCTGCACTGGGTATAGCAATGTATACTGCAGGAAGCCTAATTGTTTTCAAGAACCGCCAAGGATAAGACTGGCTTCTGTTGCTAGAAGAACAGGTCATGTACCACCAACCCCGATGCCTGGAGAAAATAGCCCTCTTTTAATGGACTTCCTAAAAACCAGGAGGGAAGCACCATTCAGATCAGGGATGAAATGCTACCGGTTTGGACCGGTTCGCTCGAACCGGTAGTAATAAAAGCTACCGGTTCAGGCGAAATGGTAGTAAAAAAAATGCTACCGGTTCGGACGAAATGGTATTTCTGATGAAACGGTATCTCCGATGATCAGCTGTGCCATGCGATTTATATTCGCTAGAAAGCAAGAAAACCTAAAGCAGTGAATCTAAATCATGCGGCACAGCTGTTCCCTCCCTCCCTCACTGTTCTACTTACCTTATAAAAAAAGGCTTCTTAATCCTCCTTTTTCAGCACTGCGTGGTAGTGACTGTGGCGTGCATGTTTGCAAAGTGAGCATTTGGTGTGCACTGCACATGCACATTCGAAGTGCGTGTTTGGTGTGCACCACGCATGCACACGCCCAACGAACCGGTAGCGAAGCGAACCGGTAGCAGACTTCAGAGCATTTTACCCCTGATTCAGATGTTTAGAAGAGCAATGCTTTATAGAAGGGAGTAGTGACTCAAGATCTACCACCACCTGAACTGCTCTGTAGGTCAATGATTGGAAGTCTTTACTCGCCGATCTCCTTTTATTACTGCAAGCCTTAATGATGCTTTTATCAGAAGATACTTTGGAAGGATTGATTTCCCCTTCAATGGACCAACGCTCTCTTTGAGGTCACGCCTTGCTCAAAATGCAACCTTTTGAAACTCAGCCCAAACACCTAGCCTACGACAAGTCCTTTCAGCAGGATTTACTCTTCACTGGAATGCTTTTCTCAGGAAGCCTCTCTAGCCAGGATTCAGGATTCGTTCTCTCGTTCGTTTAAGGGCTGGAAGTCTTGTGGCTTCTGGGGGCTGTCACGTTACAAATCTCAGCAGCGAAATGGACAATGCAGCAGGGGTGAAATGCTACCGGTTCTGTTCGGTTCGCCGAAACCGGTAGTAAAAAAAGTTTTTAAAAAGTTCCGATGATCAGCTGAGCGACCCACGATCGTCGGAACTTTTTTTTTTTTTTTTTTTTTACTTTTTTAGGGTTAGGGTTAGGGTTAGGAAAGAAAAAGAAAGAAAGAAAGAAAGAAAGAAAGAAAGAAAGAAAGAAAGAAAGAAAGAGGAAGGACTACAAACCTGGCACTAGACAGAGCTTCAGAGGATAATCCAGGGCTGGAAGGGACCTGAAGGTCATCTAGTCCAACCCTGAGCAGCAGGACATTGTTAGTGAGTTTCTGTCTTTTGATTCCCCCAGTCACATGGTTACATAGCCACGCCCACCCAGTCTCATGACCCCACCAAGCCATGCCCACCAAGCCACGCCCACAGAACTGCTAGGAAAGAAATTTAGATTTCACTACTGCAATGCAGGGAGCTGTACTTCCGCAATGTCTGGAGGGCCACAGGTTCCAGATCTCCGTTATGCTGTTTCAATAAAAGCATTGCAATAAGGGTTAACATCCTTATTTGAAAGACGCCACTCCCTTCTAAAACTCCACCAAACTCCTTAGAGCCCTGATGGCTAACCTTTTCCGGACCGAGTGCCCAAAGAACAGGCATGCACGCAAATGATGCGCGTGCACCAAAACCCCCAAAATACAATATGCGTGTGACCCCCCGTGCATGTGCCCGGCCCTGTGCATGTGCGTGCGACCATCTGTATGCGCCCCACCCATTGGTGGTATTCAACTGGTTCTATCCGGATCGTGCGATCCAGTAGTGGCAGCTGCGGAAGGCTCCACCCACCCACCCGGACGTCATCACATTCCGTTTTTGCATGGCAGAGACCCAAAGACCAGCTGGCCAGCAGGAGGCACATCGCATGTGCGGCAGAGCTGAACCGGGGCGACGGCTCACGTGCCCACAGAGAGGGCGCTGCGTGCCACCTCTGGCACGTGTGCCAGAGGTTCGCCATCACGGCATTAGAGCCTGGACCTTTTTTAATAACTTGAGAGCAGGTACACTTTTTAAACATCTGCTTCTGAGTTAGAAGGCTTAGATTTGCCTGTGAATAGCTGCACACCACATAAGCTCAATAGCCATCCACCAGGGATGGGTTGTAGTTACCTTTACTACCGGTTCGCAAAGGGGCCGTGCATGTGCGCTTGCTTCGCTCGCTTGCTTCGCTCACATGCATTCTGCGCATGTGCAGAAGCTCCCTGATGACGTCGGGGTCAGTGGGCGGAGCCTCCCACCAGTTGGTTCTTGTGAACTGGTCTGAACTGGGGGCAACCCACCACTGCCCTCCACATAGTACCTGTCCAAGGATTCTGTCTTTAATCCCAGCATCTCCCACCCGAGTTAATTGCATCTCCACGATGGAGCCAGCTTAGGAACAAACGGAACTTAAGCATTTTCAAGACTAGCGTAGGGCTATCCTCTTTCATCCCTTTTAGACTGATTACTTCCCCTGGCACAAGGGCTCATTTGGACAAAGGCAGGAACAAAGCAATTCATCTTTTCTTAGCTAGGTTAAAAAAAAAAGAAAAAGCAAAGAGACATTCTCAAATTGCACTGGACTCCTAGTGACTACAACTAGGCGGTTTTCTTGGCAGCACGCTAGAAAAGGCCCCAGTCAGCCTATTACCCCCCTAACAATCTGGGTCCAGCCACCTCAGAAGGATGGAAGGCTAAGTCAACCTTGAGCCTGGTGAGATTTGAACTGCCAAATTGCAGGCAGCCGGCAGGCAGCAGAAGTAGCCTGCAGTACTGCATTCTAACCACTGCGCCACTGTGGCTTAATACTTTTGGTTTGTATTTTTTATTATTATATGCGCAACAATGTGAAATCATAGCTGCCAGTTCAGTTATCCACTTCCTTTTTTTTTTTTCAACCACAGTTATATTTCGATGTGTTATGAGCCAAGACTTTATCCATTTTTATTCAGAAATCTCACAATATTGTAACATTTTGGACTACTTTTTCAACTCTTATGTTCTCACCAATTTTTCATTTATTATGTGTGGGGAAGAGGCAGTTAAGTTCAGTCTAAGATTGATGGGAATTTAACCATTCAGGTCCTCACCAAGGACCTAAGCCCGTGATGGCGAACCTATGGCACGCATGCCACAGGTGGCATGGGGAGCCATATTGGTGGGCACATGAGCGTTGTCCTACTCAGCTCCAGCACACATATGCATGTTGGCCAGCTGATTTTTGGGCCTTCTGGGCCCACTGGAAGTCGGCAAATGGGCTGTTTCCGGCCTCCAGAGGGCCTCCGGGGGCTGGGGAAGGCTGTTTTTGCCCTCCCCAGATTCCTAGAAAGCCTCTGGAACCTGGGGAGGGCAAAAAAACAGGCCTACCGGGCCACCGGGCCATCACATGGCAAAAGCAAGGGGAGCATGGGGGGGGGGGTGTCACGCGTGCATGCAGGGGGGGCAGGGTGCATAGAATTATGGGTGTGAGCACACACGCACGCGACCACCCCACACTTCCCCAGCTTTTGGCACACAATGGCAAAAAGGTTAGCCATCACTGACCTAAGCATTATTGTTATTAAAATGTATACTTCTATAGAAAGCTATATTGGGACAGATTTCCTTAATTTGGCATTCATCAGATGTGACAGACTACAGGTCCCATCAGTCGAAGCTCCACCATGGAGTATCCGGGGAGTAATGGTATCCATAGTCCAATGCATTTTAAAAGTCACTATTTGTGAAAGGCTAGTGCAAGGAAGCAATGTAGTAACTTGAACCTGTTAGGTCATTTGATATGTGTTCTTGGATACATGAAAAAGAGTAGGGTGGGGACAGTTATATCCTTCCTCCGCTCTCTCCCTTCCTCCATGCACACACAGACACACACACACACACACACACACACATACCCTCTATGCACACACAAATACACACACACACACACATTTCTCCTTAGCCGTCAAAGCAGTTTTCCTACCCATGCAATCCTTCAAAGAATAGGATGTTTAACAGCAAATCCAGCACTGGATGATGCAAGAGAAGGAGGAGCAATTGGAATGATTTGCCACCAAAGTCATTCCCACCATAAGACTGTGGGACTGTGGCTTCTCCTTAAGTGGGCTTTTTAATGGGTCAGATAAAAGTCCTAACAGCTCAGAGGAACCTGGGGTTCAGCAGGGCATCTCAAAGAACAGATGCCAAGGGCAACATTTATGGGACGTTGGGAGGAGGGGTTGGCAGAATGCTGTCCTGAAACATCTGCAGTCTTGAGCACTATTACAAGTGAAGGAACTCACTGAAGCTGTCTACCAGACGCACTCTAGACATGTCTACTGAGAAATAAGGCTCGTTCAATTCAACGAACTTCCTCCCAGGCCATATGGGATTGCGGTCTACTAATGATTTACTTCCTACTAAATGTTATGTATAGGAAATGACTGTTAGTCAGATTTCCCATCCAGCAGGAGAAAGTTTCCACCTTCTCCGAAGGACAGGATTTTGAGGGATATATCTGTAAATTGAGTCTGCCAAATTCATAACCAACATCCATGGAAATCCCCGGCAGCTCCTCCACTTCAAACTAAACCACAACACACCAAATCAAACCTGCCACTGTATACCACACTGCCAGTTGTCTAGATAAGCAGTTGACCTGAAAGTTAAAGCTGATTACAAAAGAGGTAAGGTAGCTGGAAGTACCTAGTAAATTAAGCAAGTAACTCTTTTGTAGGAACGCAACCCTTGTTGCTTGCTACAAGCATTTGCTTGAGTTACTCAGATTAAGAGTGGTTCTGTCTTATCCTGGTTCAAACATTAACACATGAATGCAAATTTTCATTCTTGGGGATTCCCCCCCACCCACCCCCAGAGAAGGATGTTGACTTTTGTTCTGACATAAAAGACAATGGCTTGCATAATCTCCCAAAGGTTTTCCCTTTTCTTGTAACTACCCTTTAATTCCTGACTCTCTACCCCCAATGAAGGCCTCCTCCCTTTTAAAGGAAAACAGCCCTTACCTGTTTCAGCCACACCTTAGAGGAGAGGGCTGATTTTATGGCCTTCCAAAGATGCTCTCAGATAAATATTCCTCATACACAAAAAAAAAAGAAAGAAAAGAAAGAAACAAGACAGACAACAAAACGATCCTGCAATTTGGGGAAGTGCTTCCTCCCTGAAACAACTCTCCAAGTCTAGATCAATTCCTCAGGAGAAGCATTTTTGCTTAAAGCTGTTTGAATTTTGCAATGAGGAAATACTGGCTCGCCTTTTTATTATCTCAGGTGATAAATATTGCATTGTGCACATTTAAAACTTTTAATACTAAGACGGGAGTGGGAGAGGCACCTGTGGGCTTGCTCTTGCTTGCCCAATCCCTTTACTTTTTGCCCTTCCTCCTAAGGCAGGATTTAGAGAGGCTCTTTTTACGGATGGGGGAGTTGCTGCTAACACACACACACACACACTCACACACACATGTCCTGCTCTGTAAAGAAAGGGATCTAACCAGTCCAGGCGCGTGTCCTGTCTTCAGCCATGGAGGGTTTGATGTCTCTTGGAAAGAGCAACGTCGGGGAGGAAGGGGGGAGCAGGAGAAGGGGCCCTGCTAATGTTGCACTGAAATGATTCTCAAAGGCCCCCCAGGCAGCACTCAACATCCAGACTTCATTAAAATTTCATACTCAGCACTTGGCCAAGGTCTATTTATGAAAATGCGTATTTCGTGGCATGGAAAAAAACAGGGCTCCGACTAAAGAACATAGCGGGAGGCAGCTGAGCTGAAGGGAGCTGAAAGCTGCATGTAGCGTCCTGTCCAGGATCTGCAGGAGAGTTTCCAGTGGAGATGGGATGCAAACGGGAAGAGGGGAATGAGAAAGAAAGAGGGAGGGAGGGAGAATCTTCTCCGTCTTGCTGCCCGGGAGTTGTTTCAGCACCCTGGAGAGCTCCCGCCGCGTCCACAATTCTTCCATAAAGCGCTTCCTTGTGTTTGGAGGGCTCTGTGCGCTGTCCAGGGTCCTGAAAACAACAGTCCGGAGGGAGGCAGCTCATTAAAGGAAGCCACAAGAGCGATGGAGAGCTGATTATCCCCTCAACATACACACACATACACACACAAACACACACACACAAACACACACTCCAAAAGCCTCTCATTCATGCAGAAAGTCACTGTCCAATCCATTCTCTCTGCCTAATGCCTGGGAGAGAAGATTTAATGCGGTCCCCAGGCAGTATGCCAAGCGCCAAGGAATCCCTGTGTGTTGTCAATCGAGGCCAAGAAGAAGGGTTGGAACAAAAAAGAGGTCGGAAAGGCCAGGGCGGGCAGCAGTCCGGGAAGCGATCAAGAAAGCCACCAACATTTTGGCCAAGTGAATAAAAACCGTTGTTGATTTCCACCGGCTTGGAAGTTTGAGTCCTGCCCTGCCCACCAACCAGCAGAATCCTGTCCGTTAAAGACGTTCTTTGAAACCTTCGGAGCTATTTATTTTATACAAAATAAGTAATGGGGGCTGAATGGTGCTATGTTAAGGGGCTAATTTGGGGGCCGCTGTCATCCAAACGATTCCCACAACATTTTTGTAGCTATCCTAGAAGGAACGTTTCATCTTCCCCTCTCTCCCTTTCTCAAATCAGAATTGTTTTGAGCTATTTAGAAAAGTAGCACAGCCTATCAAAACGCTGCTGGGTTCCAGGCTAACTCAAAAGAGCTTATTAATGTTTTGATTTATTCTGGAATGAATGAATGAATGAATGAATGAATGAACCGAATAGGAAATACGTGTAGTGTTTTGTTTTGTTTTTTTAAAGTCCTATTAGAAATAGAAGAAGATGTTGGCATTATACTGTTATTGTTGTAGGTTAAGTTGATATAGTAGTAAGTGTTTTCAAACTAAATGTAATTTTTTGAATGCTGCCTATATTTTCCCCTTGTAGATCTTCTAAGACTCTTTTCTGCCAAGATTAGACAAAGCTTCCTGATTTATTTATTTATTTATTTATTTATTTATTTATTTATTTATTTATTTATAAAATCTCTCTGCCGCGCCCGTCTCCCTTATAAAGGGAATATGTTTCTAAATATTTATCAAAAGCAACAAAGAATTGTCCCCCCCCCCCAGAATTACAGTATAGCCTCTTCTCCGGAAGACAAATTCGAAATCCATCGGGAACTGCAGGATCTAATCCCAAAGAAACCAACTTTTGCATAAGAAAAAAAAAAGAAAAGCCCAAGCAGATGTTAGCTCAAATTCCCGGGTCTCCAGAGAAATCGATAAGGAGATTTCTGTAGTGATAACTAGAGGCAAAAACTTCTGTTATCCGATGCTTAGCTTGAGGTCCACATTGGAGAAGAATCAGCAACAATAGTTTTGACTGCACATCACCCAGAGCGGTGATCACATTACAATCTAATTGATTGGTTCCTTTAAAAAAGAAAGAAAGAAAGAAACAGAAATACCAAATTATTAGCAAAGATAGTATTGCAATATTATATACATTCATTCCCCCTCTTCTCTCTTTCTGGTACAGAGGATTCCCTCAAGCAGTAGACAGTAGTTTACAAATCCAACAGAAGGGAGACAGTGGAGTTTTGTTTTCTCATCATCATCGTCATCATCATCATCAATCATTTCAAGCATATTCAAGACTCTCTTAAAGCTTGACAAAGAAAGAGATTCCAATTTTTCTTCTGGAAAACTGCAGGAATGAATTGGACCAGCTACATTTTAATACTCTTATTTCCCAAAAACTTTGCATAACTTACTTATTCCTCCTCCCCCCCTTTGTAAAGTGACCGAAACATTTATGTGTGTTTTTATAGGAACCATTTATTTAAAACAACCGTTTTTTGTTTCTCTTTGTTTTTAATATTTTCTCTGTTCAATATTTTTTCTTTTCATCGTTTCTCTTAGTAAAATTGCTTTTCCTCTATTTTTTTTTTTACCTACCAAGACTGTTAATTCGTAGGATTTATTCCTAGGATTCAGGAACTGGGTTTCAGGAACTCGGCTTAGGTGATGTATGTTTTGAAGAACTTAATATCACACACACATACACACACACACACACACACCAACTTATACAAACACCCAGAGAAACAGCTTGTGTGGAAATAAAAGCAAGCAAACAAAACAGTGATGACTGCCAGTACAAGGTTTCAGAGCAATTAATGAATGAAAATGTAATTCTGTGTTCTTTCAGAAATGAATTTTCTTTTTCTTTCTTTCTTTCTTTCTTTCTTTCTTTCTTTCTTTCTTTCCTTCCTTCCTTCCTTCGTTCTTTCTTTTTCTTGTCTTTCTTTCTTTCCTTCTTTCTTTATTTTTCTTCTGTCTTTCTGTCTTTCTTTCTTTTCTTCTTTCTTTCTCTTTCTTTCTTTCCTTCCTTCCTTCCTTCTCTTTCTTTCCTTGTTTCTATCTTTTTCTTTCTTTCCTTCCTTCCTTCCTTCCTTCCTTCCCTCCTTCTTTCTTTCTTTTTCTTCTGTCTTTCTGTCTTTCTTTCTTTCCTTCCTTCCTTCTTTCTTTCTCCAGAAAAAGTACGGGAGGGAGGGGGGAGAGAAAACCTGCCCCTCCAAGGAAATTCAAGGAATTTGCAGCCAGTAGATGTAGCGCCGAAAGAGGGATGGGAAGGATAGGTCCACTCATGTGACTGAGCTATGAAGATTTCAACGAACCTGCATATTTAAGAGCAGCAAAAATAGAAATGGGGCAAGGGGGAGGGGGAGGGGGAAAAAGGCAATGGAAGGAAGGAAGGAAGGAAGGAAGGAAGGAAGGAAGGGGGAAGGGAGGGAGGGAGGGAGGGAGGGAGGGAAGGAAGGAAGGAAGGAAGGAAGGAAGGAGGGGGGAAGGGAGGGAGGGAGGGAGGGAAGGAAGGAAGGAAGGAAGGAGGGGGGAAGGGAGGGAGGGAGGGAAGGAAGGAAGGAAGGAAGGAAGGAAGGAAGGGGGAAGGGAGGGAGGGAGGGAGGGAAGGAAGGAAGGAAGGAAGGAAGGGGGAAGGGAGGGAGGGAGGGAGGGAGGGAAGGAAGGAAGGAAGGAAGGAAGGAGGGGGAAGGGAGGGAGGGAGGGAGGGAGGGAAGGAAGGAAGGAAGGAAGGAAGGAGGGGGGAAGGGAGGGAGGGAGGGAAGGAAGGAAGGAAGGAAGGAGGGGGGGAGGGAGGGAGGGGAGGGAGGGAGGGAGGGAGGGAGGGAAGGAAGGAAGGAAGGAAGGAAGGAAGGAAGGAAGGAAGGAAGGAAGGAAGGAAGGAAGGAAGAAGAAGGAAAGAACAGGGGCTTCCTTGCTCTGCCCGGGATTTCCCCCAGCGGGATCATAGCAATAGCTTTCGCACTGCCAGGGATTCGATTGGTCCCAAGGAGGTGCCGTTCAGGACCCCAAAAATCCCATTTCGCCAACCAGCAGGGCTGCTTTCTGACATGAGTGACGGGAGTTGTTGCTGGACACATGGGATGGTGGGTGGAGAGGGAGGGGCATCTGATTGGGAAAAGCTCTCCTTTTGATCTGCTTCTGAAGGGCTTTTTAAAATTTACCGGTTGTTTATTTGTTATGATTTTTTTTTACTGTTTCACAGCGTTGGGGTTACTTTTGTAATCCCCCCCCCCCCCAGGGGTTTGTGGCCGCATCTATAAACCTCACAATCCTGTTCATTTGTTTCCCTATTTTTATTTTTTGCCCGTTGCTTGGACAATCCTCCTCTATCAGCTCACCCTAGAAATATCAACCCTGCAAGAAGACATTGAGGGACTCTTTAAAATTTATATTTAAAATTTATATTTAAAATTTATATTTCGCTGATAAAGAAATAAAGGGAGACCAGCATAGATCTATTTCTCTCCCCCCCCTCTCCCTCCCCCCCCTCTCCCTCCCCCCTTTCTCTCTCTCTCTCTATATATATATATAGATATAGATATAGATATAGATATAGATATAGATATAGATATAGATATAGATATAGATATAGATATAGATATAGATATATAGATATATAGATATATAGATATGCATATTCTTTCTAGCCAGGTTTTACCTACGTAAGCTAAGTTGTTCTGCAGCCCTGGTTCTGTATTTATATATATATAAAATTTCTCCGTGCTTGATTTAATAATAATAATAACAGTAACAGAGTTGGAAGAGACTTTGGAGGTCATCTAGTCCAACCCCCTGCTCACGCAGGAAACCTGTACTAGGGATCCGAACTGCCGAACTGCCGACCTTTCTGATCGACAAGCTCAGGGTCTTCGATCTAAAGAAAGCCAGCATGGGGGTGGGGAATCAGGACAGTCCCCTGGGTGAACTACAGTAAATCTAAAAGTGGTTTTTGCTCAGAGCAAACTTCCAACTCTTTTTCCTTTCCCCAACAATTATGAAATACTGTAAGGAAAACTCTCGGAAGTGGCTGATGGGGGCTGCTTTTCACGTGAGAGCGTTTTGGATTAGTGGATGATGGGACAGGGAATCCTAACGGCAAACTGGTGTGCCCCACTGGAACAAGAAAAATTCTTGGTGTCAGTTTACAGCTGCTTCTTTCTTCCGTGCAGTGTAATGTCCTTTTAATGGCATGTTTTAATACTTGACGTTTATTAGATAATAACAGAGTTGGAAAGGACCTTGGAGGTCTTCTAGTCCAACCCCCTGCTCAAGGAGGAGACCCTAGACCATTCCAGACAAGTGGCAGTCCAATCTCTTCTTCTCGTCCAGTTTTGGAGCAGACACGACTTCTGAAGGCAACTCGTCCTGTTGGTTAATTGTTCTAACTGTCAGGAAATTTCTCCTTAGTTCGAGGTTGTTTCTCTCCTTGGTTAGTTTCCATCCTTTGTTTCATCTTTTGCCTTCTGATGCTTTGAAAATAGGTTGACCCCTTCTTCTTGGTGGCAGGCAGCCCCTCAAATGTTGGAACACAACTATCATGTCACCCCAGTCTTTTATTTTCACTAGACCAGACACTCCCAATTCCTGCAACCGTTCTTCATATGTTTTAGCCTCCAGCCCCCTAATCATCTTTGTTGCTCTTCAACCATCTTGGTTGATCTGAAGGTGTCTTCAGATCCTCCACAAGTTAAGCAAAAGAAAGAAGGGAACAGGAAAGGATAAATAAAGGCAAACATGGGTGCTTTAGTTGCGTGTTTTGCAACATGCAATGTTTAGTGGCATGTTTTGCAATGTAACTCAGGCCAACATTTCCCCGATTGCCCTTCCAAGAGATATCCTGGCATTTTAAGGAAGGAGAAATGGTTGGGCAGCTCTGGATAGGAGTGCTGGGAAGCCCACTTAATGCAAAGTGTGTTAACTTGATACAAAAAAAAAAAAAAAGAGTAAGGACACAAATTGTGAATACTTCCAGAAACCTGGTTTGGTATCATTTCATCCCCTAGATTTGGATTCAGTGATGCTGAAAACAAATGTGCCTTTTTTAAAATTATTATTTGAAAGTTACGTCCCCAGTTAATTCAGTGTTTCTATTATAGGAGATCGCTTAAGAGAGATTTTTTTTGAGTGGGGAGAAGCCATTTATGGGCGAAATTGCTAGGAAATTCAGAGAGGAACCCAGTGCCAGTGAAAATAAATCCAAGTGAAGTCATTCTTCTGTGATTATTTTAAAGTCAGCCTTAATTCCATCACTAAGTCCTTATTAAACAAGGCAACACTTTAAGGAACTGATGGTCAAGTTTCCTCTCTCCAACCAGAATTCTGCAGGTCTTAAATATTTCACATGGATCGAAAGAAAAACAGATTCCTGGCTAGTTCCCATTGGCTCTGGTCCCTTTGATGATTGCTTTTTTAAAAAAACAACAACAATAACTTAGCATGGAGACTTCAGTTGCTCAAATCAGTTCATTTACTAGAGAACCTGCCTGCATTTTCCATGGCACAATTTTACAACTGGGATGTTCCTTACTATTTATATTGATGTTGTTTCCTGATTGCTTATTTGTACCCTATGACTATCATTAAGTGTTGTACTTTATGATTCTTGAGGAACGTATCTTTTCTTTTATGTACACTGAGAGACTATGCACCAAGACAAATTCCTTGTGTGTCCACTCACACTTGGCCAATATTCTATTCTATTCTATTCTATTCTATTCTATTCTATTCTATTCTATTCTATTTATTCTACTCTACTCTACTCTACTCCATTCCATCCCATTCCATTTTTTCTCTATTCTATTCTATTCTATTCTATTCTATTCTATTCTATTCTATTCTATTTATTCTACTCTACTCTACTCTACTCTACTCTACTCTACTCTACTCTACTCTACTCTATTCTATTCTATTCTATTCTATTCTATTCTATTCTATTACTTTGACAGAGATTCACCCCTTCCTCACCCCAGCCCAAAGGAAGGATGTTCAAGATCCCCCTCCCTTCCCCATCCCAATCTTGGAGGGTGCCCAAGATTGTGGTCCTATGGAGCCACTGCAGACCAATAATGGGGTGACCTTTACACGTAGGAAAAACAGAAACTTATCCTGCAAAGTTGGAGGGGTATCTGAAAATGAATCCCAAGGTCTGCCTATTTTCATATGTATGAACTGCTGGCAGCTGATTCCCCCCCTCCCCTTGCTTGTGAGAGGCTGATGGGTGGAAATGTCCATCACCAGATAGTAACTAGAGACAACGCCAAGCAGTCTACAGCAGAGGTGTCCAACCTTGGCAACTTTAAGACTTGTGGACTTCAACTTCCAGAATTCCCAGTCAGATCTTCAAGTTGCCAAGATTGGGCAGTCCTGGTCTACACTGAACACTACATTGGACACTATTGGGCAGTGGGGACAGATTGGCCGCCCTGGCTATCTTCTTCTTTGAGTCAAGACCTGAAAGCCATCCATCTCAGATCCAACCTTCTTATGGGCTGCACTGTAACTCCAACCTATTTTCAGGCAGAGGGTTGGACGTGATGAACTCTGGGACACCTTCCAGCTTGCTTCCACAGGTCAGTTAAAACCTTTCAAACCTTCTGAATGTTTTGACTTTTATTCCTGATCGCAGTAAGGTTGTGTGAATGCTAAGTGGCCTATGCAACTCCAGCCCGTTTGGCTAGCCTCAGTTAATTAATTGTACCATACCAGAAAGATGGGTTAATGCAGTAATCAAGCAACACGTGTTTTATGAACGCCATCTGCAACTCTTAGAGAAGTTTACAATCCTACTTAGAAGCTAAGGCACAAAGAGAAGAACAGCTGGGGCCTGGTGGCGCAGCAGACTAATAGCCTGTTATTAACATTCAGCTGCCTGCAATTACTGCAAGTTCGAATCTCCCCAGGCTCAAGGTTGACTCAGCCTTCCATCCTTTCTAAGGTAGGTAAATTGAGGACCCAGTTTGTGGGGGGGAATAAGATGACTTTGTATAAATATACAAAAGGATGAAGGCTATTGCTTAACGCATTGTAAGCTGCCCTGAGTCTCCGGAGAAGGGCGGCATATAAATCAAATTAAAAAAAAACAAAAACTGGAGAGCAAGAGAGAGTTCCAGTTGGTTGGATTCACACCACACAGTTGTCAGCTCTGTGAAGGTAGTTCAACCCCAGATTTTATTCTTTTTTTTTTTTTACTTTCCCGGAGTTTTAGGTGGTTGGAAAACCTGCTTCCCCCCTGTCCCAACCCAGACCCGTTAAACATGTCCTGCTATCCGGAGCTCTTAAATTTTCCTGCTTCCCTGCTCAAATGTGCTAGGCATTTTCTTGAAGGTGGCAATGGCCAGAAGCATCACCTATCTATCCTACTCAGGGAGTAATCTTCCCAGGGAAGAAAGACACCAATAATTTCCTTCCTGTCAGCAATACAGCCCCTAGAATCTTATCATCATCATTTGAAGTGTGGTAGCTGAAAGGGGCTCTGTTGATGAATCCAGAAGCTTCCTTGCCATCTTTCTGCAGTCTGTGCCCTTTTCTCTCCAGGCAACGAGTGGCCTTGTTGGGTCAGAATGAGCCACTGGTAGGCAACCATCTGGCACAAAAAGAAATCTACAGTAGGGGGTCTTGGAAGCTGGCTAGCTGCTCCTAATATCCAGAGGAAAAGGCTTGTCGGTTGGTTGGGAGGAGATTATGGTCTCCTGCATTGGATGAAGAGTTGGATCATTGGAGATTGAGTCAGAAGAACCACCTCTTTGTGCTTTGCACAAGAGTTGACACTCTGTAGAGTTACAAGGGTGCGGTGTCTCAGTGGCAGTTCAGTGGTTCGAATCCCTAGTGCCGCATAACGGGGTGAGCTCCCATTACTTGTCCCGGCTTCTGCCAACCTAGCAGTTCGAAAGCACGTAAAAAATGCAAGTAGAAAAATAGGGACCACCTTTGGTGGGAAGGTAACAGCGTTCTGTGCGCCTTTGGGGTTTAGTCATGCCGGCCACATGACCACGGAGAACTCTGGCTCTTCGGCTTTGAAACGGAGATGTGCACCACCCCCTAGAGTCGGGAACGATTAGCACATATGTGCGAGGGAAACCTTTACCTTTAGAGTTAGAATGTGTTTTATTTGAACAACTTTTCCATTTTTGGATTCTTTCCCCGAATGGCCACATTCCTCTTGCTAGAGTGGTGGTTTGCCCATTGTAAGAAGAAGCGGCCTGCCTCACTCACGTCTTCCACATAACTTACGGATTGGGTCTCTACATACGTTTAATAAATGCATACATACACTAAAACATTTTTTGGGGGGTGTTCTTTCTGATTTTAGGGCAAAGAGTGAGACAAGATTGAGACATGTAGTCTGACAGTGGTGTGGGGATGTCTCCATTCTGAATGGGCCACACTCTATTCTTTGATGTAGCCTGCACTACAGGGTTGTTGCAAAAAGAAAGAGGGAGTTTAAACTTCTTCTTTTTTGGGGGGAAGCGCAATAATGGTGTGTAGACACACCCACCCACCCAGCACACACTCCACAGAAGGAAGGCTTAGGGTAAGGGTCTCCAACCTTGGCAACTTTAACCCTGGAGGACTTCAACTCCCAGAATTCCCCAGTCAGCTGGCCCTCCAAGTTTGAGGGACAGACCCTCCAAGTTTTTGGGACGCTGCGCTCACGAATCTCTCTCTCTCTCTCTCTCCCTCCCTCCCTCCCTTCTCCTCCTCGAGCTGTTTCACCGCCTGTCTAACTTTTGATCAGGAATCACTTTAATAGAAAGCATTTTCAGCTTCAAAGGGTTGTATCGACAACTCAATCTACAGCCTGTAATGAAATATTTGGTTGATTTCTCGGTGTCTCGGGGGCTTCTTCGGCCCGACCTCGGCACTGCAGAAGCCGCCTGGGAATCCCAGATTGGTTTCAAAAGCCGGGTTGGAGGGGCGTGGGGGTGGGGGGGGGGGGCGGAGGAATATAAATCACAGGCGCGCAGCCCCCCTCCTCCAACAGAAAAACAAAAATCCTTAGAATTTGGAGGTTGGTGGGGAGTCATCTAAGAAATGGTCGTTACAATTGGTATTATTAATCATCTTCTATCAGCTGAACGTGGCCTTCTTAGGACTGGCCTAATGGACGGAATAAAACAAAACTTTAGCGCGCCTTAGCTAATTGAGGATCCAGTGATTCTTATCGGAATTTGCGAACTATAAACAGCCCAAGCGACAATCCTTATTCGGTCTGGGGAACTGATGGACTTCAGACAACTTCTCCTTCTCCTTCTCCTTCTCCTTCTCTTCTTCTTGTGCCACATCCGTCATCGGACGTTGGCGAACATGTTAGCCATCCTATTTTTGCCAACAGCCCTATGAAGTTCACCCAACGGGGGTAATGCAATCCGGATGTTTGCTGTATGTTCACAAACACACTGTAATAGCAAAATCTCTGATTTGGTATAAGGAGCTCTGGTGGCTCAGCAGACTAAAGCCCTGTTATTAACATCCACTTACATCTGCTGCCTGCAATTACTACAAGGAGCCTGGATAGCTCTGCAGACTAAGCACTGTAATTTAACACCAGCTGTCTGCAATTAAAGTAAATTCGAATCTCACCAGGCTCGAGGTTGACTCAGCCTTCCATCCTTTCTAAAGTAGGTAAATTGAGGACCCAGTTTGTGGGGGCAATAAGATGACTTTGTAAAAATATACAAAAGGATGAAGGCTATTGCTTAAGGCACTGTAAGCCGCCCTGAGTCTCAGGAGAAGGGCGGCATATAAATCAAATAAAAAAAAAAGTTCAAATCTCACCAGGCTCAAGGTTGACTCAGCCTTCCATCCTTTCTAAGGTAGGTAAATTGAGGACCCAGTTTGTGGGGGCAATAAGATGACTTTGTAAAAATATACAAAAGTATGAAGGGTATTGCTTAACGCACTGTAAGCCGCACTGTGAGTCTCCGGAGAAGGGCGGCATATAAATCAAATAATAATAATAATAATAATAATAATAATAATAATAATAATAATAATAATAATAATAATAATAATAATAATAATAATAATAATAATAAACAACAACAACTCGTTAAACCACACACAACCCAACCCAACCAAGCTTTAATGCCAAGTTTAGGGAACTAAAGTCTTCACCAGTTCGGGTTAAGTGAATCGTGTTGTATGAACGTTGGAATTTAGAGCTTGTGGGGTCGGGGTGATATTTGATCGTCTTCTGAACGACGCAGGTATTTTAAGACTGAAACGAATTCATCCTCGCAACGCACAAACGCAGAGTCACACGGAACAAAAACGCCTCTAGCGATCAGGGAGCTGGCGGGAGAGAAAAGCGGTTTTAAATTTCGCTCTCCCTTCCCTTCCCTCTTCCCCTCCCCACCACTTCGTTTAGGGTTCGCTTCTCGCCGGGGTGATCCAAAGCCTTGGAACGGGAAGAGGTAAAACGTGCATGTTTTTATTTGAAATTCTGGGAGCATACACCGAACACAAAAAAAGGCGTTCCTCTCACACCCACACAAACGATAGAGACTCTCCCTTTCTTCCCTCCCCCCCCCGCTCCCCGGTTGTTATTTTTTTTTTAAAGAAAGAATAAAAGAAACAGAGGGCATCTCCCTGGATAAAGCAACCGAAGGGAAAACAAGCTTCTTAGAAAAAGTGCTCTGTGAATTATTATTATTATTATGATTATTTTTGCAAAGAACTTAAGTTTGCAAAACAGGATGCTCGTGTTTTTTTTTTTAAAAAAAGGCGTATAAATTAAGAAACACCCCCCCTCCTTTCCCTCACCCCCACCCCCAAAGAAATGAGTGCCTGGAGGAGCTGTAAAGAGGGTAGGGAAGATCGAGAAGGTGAAGAGGAAAACAGCAGAAGTCAAACGGTACTCTTGAACGATCCGACGGTGCCTCGATACCCAAGCGCGCCTCCCTCTCGTGAAAATCCAGCTGCATTCCAAACGGGGCTCAAGGAGTCACGAACGCGAGGTTTAATTGATTGTCAAAGCGCGGTCCTTTCCCTCCTCCCTCCCTCCCACTTCCCCTCCCCACTTTTTTTTTTGTTGTTGTTTACAGTGAAATTATACAGCCGTTCACATCTTTCGTGTAATGTCAAATTAAAAGTTTAAATCAAAGCATCTTCTTGCCCCGCCAAAACGCCCAGGCCCCCGGTTTCTTTGCCCCTCCCCTCCCCCCGTTTGCTTTCTTTCTTTCTTTCGCTCGTAACTTTCTCCTCTTTTCTCGCTTCGAGGACGGATGAGGTAGGAACACGACACTTTATTGCAAACCAGGCGAGGAAGGGGAGGTCGGGTGTCTTTCTATCAGAAGAAAGGAGAGAACCGAAGCATGCGGAGCAGGGAAGCGGGTGGGGGCGGGTGGGGGTGGGTGGGGGGTGGGGTGGAGTGGAGGGAAGTGGTGGGGGGTTGAAATCACGGCGATCCTTTTTTTTTTTTTTGGTCTGGTTTTGGATGATTCGTCTCTTTTCCAGGGGTGAAATCCAGCAGGTTCTCACGAACCGGTAGTGGAAATTTTGCGCAGTTCGGAGAACCTATAGTGGAAATTTTGAGTAGTTTGGAGAACTGGCAAATACCACCTCTGGCTGGCTCCAGAGGGGGAGGGAATGGAGATTTTGCAATATCTTTCCCCTGCCACGCCCACCAAGCCACGCCCACAGAACCGGTAGTAAAAAAAATGGATTTCACCACTGCTCTTTTCTAATTCCCCCCCCCTTCGCCGAAATAAAGGACGAAGTCGGTGTATATATCGCCTTAACTACTAAAACGGCGATCCAAAACTCAACCTCACGCCACATCAGTGCATATCTTAAATAGAGACACGATGCAAGTGGTCTCCCGCCCCCTGTAATTATAGGGTTGGGGGTTAAGATGACCAGAACTGAAAGGTTTCCCCCTCCCTTCCGTTCGATCAAAAGAAAAGAAAAGAAACGCAGGGGGTGAGGGATGGAGAAAGAACCCCCCACTTTTGCCACTCACCAGGAATACGGTACAGGCGTGAGGAAGGGGAGGGTCCCCCCCCCGGGAGGATGAGGATGAGGGAGGAAGGGGAGGGTCCCCCCCCCCGGGAGGATGAGGATGAGGATGAGGGACACCCCCTCCCCTTCGGTGTAACGCTTTGAATTGTTCCTATTGTTCTTTTATTTAGAAAACGAGAGAATGTCTTTTGCTGCTTTGTTGAGTTGGTTGGGTTCCCCCCCCCGCTGGGCGTGGGGACTTAGTTCTTATCCGTTCGCCTCCCACGACACGCACACCTCGGCCGGAGGGAAGGAGCGGTCCCAAAAGTCCGGGATGGCTTGAAGCGCCCACCGAAGGAAGCAGGCCTCCACCTTCGGGGGTGGGGGGGTGTGCAAGGAAAGCGGCGCCCCAATTTCACCGTCCGCGGCGCCTCCCAAAGTCCCGCGCGTGGCGTGGCGTGGGGGGGGGGGCAGCCCCTTCCTCCCGCCCCCGATTTTCCCCCCTCCGCAGTGTCTTAATAAGCGGCGGAGAACTTCATGCGCTTCTGTTTCTGTCTCTGGTTGCAAAACCAGACCCTCACCACGTTTTTCTTGAGGTCCAGTTTCTCGGCGATGGCCGCGATCTTCTCGGAGGAGGGTCGCGGCTGGACGGCGAAGTAAGCCTCGAGCGAGCGCTTCTCGGGCGCCGCGATGGAGGTGCGTTTGCGCTTCTTGTCGCCCGTCGAGTAAGCCTCAGGCTTGGCTAGCTTTTCGCGCTGGGCGCGCTCGGCTTCTTCTAGCCAGGCTTCCAGGATGGGTTTGAGGGCCACCATGTTATTGTGCGAGAGAGTGAGCGACTCGAAGCGGCAGATGGTGCTCTGGCTAAGGCAACCCACGCCCGGGATCTTGAGGTTGGCCAAGGCCGAACCCACGTCGGCTTGAGTCACGCCTAGCTTGATGCGCCTTTGCTTGAAGCGCTCGGCGAAGGCTTCCAGCTCCCGCGGGTCCGTCTCCGTCTCGGGGCCCGCCAAGACGGCGGGGGTGGGAGGCCAAGCCGTGCGGCGGGTGGGGCCCCATAGCCAGGGGGGGCTGCCCGTGGGCCGGGTGGCCCAGGCCGTTGAGGCCCGTCAGGTGAGCGGAGTGATGAGGATGCGGGTGGGCGGACGCGGCGCCCACGTCGGGGAGCGGCAAAGCCGAGGTGAGGTGCTCCAAGAGCTCGCCTTCCAGGCCCTGGGCCGGCTGGTGCGGGGGCGCGTGGTGTGCGTGGCCGCTCAGCACCGAAGCCGGGTGCAGGTGGACGGAGGAGGAGGTGGGCGTGCAGGAGACGGAGACGCTGCTCATGGTGTGGTAAGTGGCGTCCGGCTTGAAAGGGTGGCTTTTCTGCGAGACCAGATCCACGGCCGCCAGCGCCTCGGCCCCACGCAGCAACGTCTCATCCAGGCCGGCGAAGAAATTGCTCTGCAGCTGCGAGGTTTAGAGGGGACGGAAAGGAAGAAGAGAGACGACACGGGGCTTAGAGAGGGAGAATGATTTTTTTAAAATGTATTGTGAGCCGCCCTGAATCTTCGGAGAGGGGCGGCATATAAATTTAATTGATTAAATTAAATTAATTAAACCGCCGGGAGACGCCAGTGCTAACCACCCGCCAACTTCTTCGTCTGCGAACCCCGGTTCCTTCCTGCCACAGCAGGCCCGACGGGCGAACCCCGAAATGGGGAACTTCTTGGATTGTCGGAACGTTTCCCCCCCCAACTTTGCTGGGTTCCCCTCTCGCCCCACTGCTTTCCCCCCCTTCGGGCCACCAAAATATCCCGAAACTACAATCCCCAGCATGCGCAGCCAAGACAGAAAGACCCCGCGGAGATCTATGTCTTCATCCCTAGACAATTCTTGCCCACCGACCCCCCAATCTCTCTCTAAGGCCCTCCCGGAACCCATCCTAACCGCCCTCTCCCCTCTCCTTGAGGGTCCCAGCCTCTTCAAACCCTGGAGCTTGAAAGAGGCAGAAATAGTAGTTGTTGGGGGGGGGGGTGTTAGCAGTTGTGCGTTTGAGGGACCGAGAGTAACGCTGGAGGAAGGGAGTGGGGGGGGCGGTCTAACAACATTTTTTTTAAATTTAATTTATATGCCGTCCTTCTCCGGAGACTCAGGGCGGCTTACAATGCGTTAAGCAATAGCCTTCATACTTTTCTATATTTATACAAAGTCAGCTTATTGCCCCCACAAACCGGGTCCTCATTTTACCTACCTTAGAAAGGATGGAAGGCTGAGTCAACCTTGACCCTGGCGAGATTCGAACTTACTTTAATTGCAGACAGCTGGTGTTAAATTACAGTGCTTTTAGTCTGCAGAGCTATCCAGGCTCCCTATCCAGGCTTCATGACGTTTTTTTCAGGTCTGGAGCTTCTCTTCGAGGTTCGATCTCCCCACCAAACGAGAATCTACACCGAACGGGACGTTACAACTCTCCCACCCTTTGGCGTCGCCGCGGGGTTGGGGGTTAGGGGACGTGGGACTGGGGGGGGCGGGGAGAGTCGGTGCCGTCTGCATCCCCGCGGAAAACCCGGGGAGATTTTCCCGGTGGGATCTGCCAAGCTCGCTCCGAAGCCCACCCGATTTCCTTTTTGGGTCTTCTCCAGGGTATCTGGACCCCAGAGGGAAGGGAGCGCTTGCAGCTCTCCTGGGCGACCTTGGGGAGGGAGAGGGGGAGGGGGCGAGGATACCCCAACCTGCCCAACCTGAACCCCCCCTCCAAACCGCTTCCTTTCCCTTCCCGGCTACCACCAACCCACCCACCCACCCCCGTTGACCCTCACCTGCGGGGCGGGCAGGCAAGCTCTCCGGATGGCCTCGGAGCTGGAGTGCAGGTGGGTGTACTTGGGCTCGTGCAGGATGGGGTGCATGCTGAACGCCTGCTTGCTGTTCATGGACATCATGGTGGCGGCGGCGGCGGCGAGGAAGAAGCAAAGGAGGCGAGCAGGTGGCCGCTCCAGGTCGGCGCCGCGTCTTATTGTCTCTGCCCGAGCGCTCCGGCACCCTCAATGACATTATAGGACCGTCCTGGCCACGCCCTTCCAGCGGGCCGCCTCCTCATTGGCTGAAAGGACGGGCCGTTGCCCGGCCCCCTTTGGGGATACCGCTTTTCGGGAGGGAAGCATCTCCCTGGCTCCGATCCTGGCCATCAGGAGGGAAAGGAGGCAGCGGCGGGCTTCTCTCCGGTCCGACGGCATCCTTCTGGCTTCCAACCGGTTTGGGGCTGGTGGGGAGGAGGGGGGGAGAGAGAGAGAGAGAGAGAGAGAGGCAAGTTGCTGAGCAATGGAAGCTCCAAGAAGAAGGATGAAGCTGGGCGGGAGAGGCTTAGCGGAGCCTCCCGCTCTCTGCTTTGAAAAGGGACCCTAAAAGTTAAGACTTCTAGTTGCCCTCGGCTTTCTGGCGCCTGGAATTCTCCAAATCAATGTTATAGGGCTGTTACATAAGTTTAAGGGTTAATAAAATCGGAAAGAAGGAGGTGATAAGCCGCCTGGGAAAGCCAAGGGGAAAATCACCAAAGCCATTAAAAAGGGAAAGTTAGAATATTTTGGACCTGGGATGCGAACACCCAGAAAAATACGGCATCCTTCAACTTAATCCTCCAGGGAAAGATTGAAGGCCAAAGAGGTCCAGGCAGAAGAAGAACATCATGGCTTCAGAATCTAAGGGACCTGTTTGGACAAAACTCAGCAGCGCTTTTTCATGCGGCTGTTGACAAAAATAGGATGGCCAACATGATCGCCAACGTCGGATGACGGATATGGCACAACAAGAAGAAGAATGTTTGTTTGTCTATTACATGGCTACCTATCTCGCATAGAGATCCTAGACGGCTCACGACGACCCATTAAAAACAATGGTATAAAACAAAACAGATGAATCATTCCCTTCCCACCAGGTGCCAAACCCATCAAACTCTTGACTTGCTGACTCAACCCCATCCTAGTCCAATACTTGAGGGGGGAAAGAGCCAGGTCTTCACAACCTTTCCGAAGACCAAATGAGTTGAAGTTCCTCGAATCTCAGCTGGGAAGATCTTCCAGGGGTGGCTACAGAGAAGGCCTCTGAGGTTCCATTGGGTGACAACAATGCTTAAGGGAGGAACCTGGAGCTTGTCCACCTCCTCTGAGCTAGTGAGATGGGTGGAGGCTCTCAGGGAGAAGTGGTAGAAGGGAGAGGGAGGAGAGGAGAGGAGAGGAGAGGAGAGGAGAGGAGAGGAAGGTGGATGGGGAGGGGAAAGAAGAGGAGTGGAGTGGAGAGGAGAGGAAGGTGGATGCGAAGGGACGGGGAGAGGAGAGGAGAAGAAGGTGGATGGGGAGGGATGGGGAGGGGAGAGAAGTGGGGAGGAGAGGGGAGGAAGGTGGATGGGGAGGGGAGGGGAGAGGAGAGGAGAGGAGAGGAGAGGAGAGGAGAGGAGAGGAGAGGAGAGGAGAGGAGAGGAAGGTGGATGGGGAGGGATGGGGAGGGGAGAGAAGAGGAGTGGAGAGGAGAGGAGAGGAAGGTGGATGCGAAGGGATGGGGAGAGGAGAGGAGAAGAAGGTGGATGGGGAGGGATGGGGAGGGGAGAGAAGTGGGGAGGAGAGGGGAGGAAGGTGGATGGGGAGGGGAGAGGAGAGGAGAGGAGAGGAAGGTGGATGGGGAGGGGAGAAGAGAGAAGAGAGAAGAGAGGAGAGGAGAGGGGAGAGGAGAGAGAGAGAAGAGAAGAGAAGAGAAGAGAAGAGGAAGAGAAGAGAGAGAAGAGAAGAGAAGAGAAGACAAACACCTGTCTTACATTGATCATTAACAGATGTTTCCTCACTCCAGGAGAATCATTTTCCTCAGACAATCCCAAAATCCCACACACAGTGAGAGTGGGAGGATGAAAACGCTTGAGGTGCCATCCGCTGTGAGTACTGCCTGAAAAATGGATAATAAAAGAAACCAACAGACAAATTGAATAATAACATAAATAACAAATAAACTTTAGAACATGGTTTGTTCAATAAACCGAGTTTTGTCCATTTTAACTATGCAGAAGCTTGCTGGACAGAAACTACCTAAGTTCTCTTCACTGATTTCTCCCGGTCTTCTCTGTTAAAAGATGTGAGCTGTGAAGAGTTATGCATCCAAAATGTCATTTTAGTTAAATAAACATTTAAATTGTAAGTGGATACTTCTCTGGATCTGAATGGTAGGAAGAGCTGCCTGTTCTCACTGGCTCTCACATAATGCTTCGTTGATTTAACAGTTACAGAGTTAGAAGGGACCTTGGAGGTCATATAGTCCAACCTCACACAAGAGACCTATACTAGGGATTTGAACCGCCGAACTGCCGACCTTTCTTGATGACCTTTCTTGATTGACAAGCTCAGCATTTTAGCCACTGATTACCATCTTATTACTTTCTTCTTCTAAAGACTAGAAGAAGGTAATAAGAAATGAAAGGCATGAGATATAGGAAAAATAAAAGGAAACACAGCTAGAACTAGTTTACACTGCACCATTCCTTATAGCTGTATATCTTTACAAACCATCCTCTTTTCAAGTGGGGTTTTTTTTTGGTCAGGGCAACCTCGTCTACTCAATTATGGGATGGGGCATTCCACTGCTTCCATTTTCTCCTTTCAGCCCCAATCCAGGAGCCTTCACACGTAGTCGCCTTCGCGACAAACTATTTTTGTATTGAATTTATGTTTTACCGACAGAGAAAGAAAGGGAGACTAGTATAGATCTATGGGACGCGGTGGCTCAGTGACTAAGACGCTGAGCTTGTCGATCAGAAAGGTCGGCAGTTCGGCGGTTCGAATCCCTAGTGCCGCGTAACGGGGTGAGCTCCTGTTACTTGTCCCAGCTTCTGCTAACCTAGCAGTTCGAAAGCACGTAAAAAAATGCAAGTAGAAAAATAGAGACCACCTTTGGTGGGATGGTAACAATGTTCCGTGCGCCTTTGGCATTGAGTCATGCTGGCCACATGACCATGGAGACATCTTCGGACAGCCCTAGCTTTGAAATGTAGATGAGCACTACCCCCTAGAGTCGGGAACAACTAGCACAGGGGAATTTTTACCTTTACCTTTAGTATAGATCTATTTCAAGCTATTTAGTTCTCATCAGCTAGCCATACCCTTTGGTGATTTGAACCAGGGCTACTTGTATATTAGGTAGATGTATTAACCTCTAAACCACAGGCTCTCCTCCCTTTGTTGGCTATACCAGAGGAAAGATTACTGTAAGTATTTTTTGTCCTCTTTTCTTCTTTTCACCACATATCTGCCCTGCTTCACACATTACCATTGATGTTTATACTTCTTTCTTTTTGCAGATCTCATCAATTTCACCCAAATACAACTGATTTTCTTTTTCTTCTCTTTCCTCTTGACCCATTCATATTTTCCTTCTGCAACCCATCCCTCGTTTATTATCTTTACACGGCCACATCATCTCTGTTGAGAAATAAGAGAATGTTAGAAAAAGAAGAACACAGCCTGAGTGGCATGTTTTTTTTTTCTGATATCATAAAATAAAATGTAATCCCTTTAAAACATTTATACAGTTTGCAAACTTATTGTAAAAAAAAAAGCAGGTTCACACTGGAGTAAGAATATAATTTTTTAAAAAAAGAAAAATACCAATGAAGAGAAACTAATGTAAACATAATTCATATTTTCCTAATTAATTTCTTTCAGGGTTTTTATAGAAGCATTTTAAAAAGATAAAAACTAATTGAGTTTACTATACTTAATTTTATTGATTAGCCCTAGGGCCATATCAAAATGCAGAGTTCCAGACACAAATTATTACTAAAATCTGATAAAAACAATTTAAAATGGAATTGGATAAAATACGATTTAAAATTAAATTGGAATAAAATACAGTTTAAAATGATAGCTTTCATTAGCCTGTAGGCCATATCAAAGCACAAGGTGCAAACACATCGCCAATAAAATCTTATACAAGCAATTTAAAATAAGAGTAGGGTAAAATAGAGAAGCTACAATATAATTTAATACATAAATATATAAAATAGAATAAAATGACAATCAAATTATATTTCGGTGTCACCCTTACAATCTACCCCCAATCAGTCCCAAACTAATACAAACTAACATAAAGAAGAAAAAAATAGAAGAAAAATAAAAAAATATAAAATAATAAAGTAATTTTTAAAAAGTAGAAAAGAAAGGAAAAAGATACAAAGAAGTGGCTTCTGATATTAATCACAGCAGTTGTAAGTTATAACTGCTTATAATATACAATTATATTTTCACCTCTCTCTCTCTCTTATGCTACACCACTCTTTCCATGAATTATGCTTTGTCTAATTATCAAAGCAATAAATCACGGGTTCATTTTTTCCTCATTTTAAAGCAAAAAGTCCATAAGTTTTCCAGTCACCAAAAATATAGTTTTTAGTTACCTTATTCATCTCAGCAAGACCTGTCAATTTAACCAACCATATTTCTCTACTTAAAGGTACTTGGTTCTTCAGGATTTGGCCATGCTACAAATTCTTCAATAATCAATATTTTGGTGAAGGCATTGCTGAGGATCATAGCTAGCCATACACAGAAGAGGATAGACCTAGTACACTGTTGATTAATGATATGGAAAAATCAGAAAAAAATAGCAGAACATTGTTTACAGGACAATTTTATGCCTTGTTGAATTTTCCTTCAATAGAAAGCCAAACACTATTGTGCTTTGCAGATGGTTCATGGTATAATCAGCTAACTTTGTTGTTTATCTATATAGACCAGTGGGTCTCAGCCTTCCTAATGCCGTGACCCTTTAATACAGTTCCTCATGTTGTGGTGACCCCCAACCATAAAATTATTCCATTGACCATTGAAAATATGTGTTTTCGGATGGTCTTAGGCGACCCCTGTGAAAGGGTCGTTCGACCCCCAAAGGGGTCCCGACCCACAGGTTGAGAACCACTGATATAGATGGTTAAATCTGATGTGAGTTGGTTCTCCCAACATTTGGAAGGCTCCGGGTATCTTCTCTCAAAAATGAATGAGTAGAACCAGTGGTGAAATCCAAATTTTTTTACTACTGGTTCTGCGGACGTAGCTTGGTGGACGTGGTGTGGCTTGGTGGGTGTTGCAGGGGAAGGATATTGCAAAATCTCCATTCCCTCCCCACTCCTGGGTGAAGGATACTGCAAAATCCCCATTCCCTCCCCACTCCTGGAGGAAGCATACTGCAAAATTGCCATTCCCACCCCACTCCTGGGGGAAGGATATTGCAAAATCTCCATTCCCACCCCACTCTCTGGGGCCAGCC